>PVIU01009439.1:0-76328 GCA_004026605.1 Ondatra zibethicus
CTGTATGCTTCTTGAACCTTCATAGGAATATCCTTCTTTAGGTTCGGGAAGTTTTCTTCAATAATTTTGTTGAATATATTTTCTGGGCCTTTGGAGTGGAATTCTTCTCCTTCCTCTATCCCAATTATTCTTAGATTTGGTCTTTTCATGGTGTCCCATATTTCCTGGATGTTTTGTGTTGTGAATTTGTTGGTTTTTTAGTTTTTTCTAATGGTGTTTCACAGTGATGAAGGTTAATTTTTTTTCTTGGTGTGTAATTAAAATTACAAAAGGCACTATAATACTCAAATTAATTGTAGCATGAGTTCTAATAGCTCTTCATAATAAAAGCCCAGATAATAATAAAAGTCAGATATTGGGGAAAATGCTGAGAGATCAGAGAGCTAAAGGATCAAAACTACGGCCACCTTACCTCTCAAAAGAGACCAAGTTCCTGTTTCCTACTACCTTATCACTTCCTCTCTCCACCGAGCCATATCATTTCCTTTCTGTCTTTCTAGTCCTCCAGACCTCTATGGTTAGCTAGTGGCTCTGATCTCTGCTCTTTGGGAAAGCTTTATTTGTACAATCCACACTAAATGGTAATAGCAAAGGTTTTCTTTATTTTACTGAAATTTCTAATTTTCTGAAATCCTATATTTAATAGAAATCATCTAAATAGGTTTCAAGAAAAATCAAACACCTTCTGCTCTTCACCTGCACGGAAGAAGGGGGAGGGAGGAGGGTTTGGGGGGGTAGTGGGAGGGGACCGGGAGAAGGGGAAGAAAGGTAAAAATTTTATTTCTTTAATTATGTTCTTGAATGGAAAAAATAAAACAAAACAATGTATGGAAAAAAAGAATATTGTATACATAATAAATAAATATTTTTTTTAAAAAAAAGAAAAATCAAACACTAGAAAGATAGCAAAATTTAATCTGTGTAATTTTGATGCTATATTTTGATAAATGGTATATTGTTGGGTATGGAGAGTCAAGACTTTAGTCCTAGTACTCTAGAGACAAAGGCAGGTGGATCTTTGTGAGTTCCAGGATATGATCAAAATATTGAGATCTAGACCAGCCAGGGACCCATAGTGACCTCCTGTATTAAGAAAAGAAAAATATGAAATAATAGCTATATACTATGAAATCACATCTGAATATTTTAAAGTACTATACAATGCACATGTCATAAATTACTGTTTTTTCCTATCTTGATATTTGTTTGGGTATTACTGCATTGTTTTGTTACTGTCTACAAAGGCTATGTGTCATGTCTCTATCTTAAAACAACATTTTGAAAGAAAATAATAAAAGTTTTTCTGTCCTAGTTTTAAAATGGTATTTCTTAGTCAAGGAATTTTTATAAGTCCCTAGGCTCAATAGTACCAAAATGAACAACAAGGTACCTTCCTGCCATTCTTGAGATCCGTCTCAACATTGTGACAGATTTTAATGAAGCCTCTGTCACCCTATGACATAATGATTCTGTGAGACCCAGGAGATGATGCTGTTGTCCAGGAAACTGGAAATGAACTGCTAACGACTTAGCTGCCAGGGCAGAGCTGGGAACTACAAGAGCCAAGAACCAGAGAGCTGGCATGGCCCAGTCTTGAAAACCAAAAACAGCTATTGGATTCAGTACACACTGAGATGTAGCCAGGGCACAGAGGCTGTGGGACTGAAAAAAGGAGTGGCAGGAAACCTAAAACTGAGAGGCTTGCAACAGGACCTACATCCACATCACTGTTATTGATTGGACAAACCACATAGAATGTGTGAGGGTTTATTTCAGGAGTCTAATGTATGTAACAAAAGTAAGCAAAAGTTAATTACTTCCAAGAATCTACAACATCTCAACCACAAAATCCTTTGGCAGATGATACAGTTCTCCCAAATCCAAAGTCAAGGCAGTGTCCTGCAAGTGAAAGCTCAAAAAATGGGGAGTGCTAGCACATAAGAGACGCCCATCACAGAATCCCTTCTCACATGGACAGTTATGGTCATTGACGAGATTACTGACATTCACTTCCCCATCTCAGCCTGTGGAGATTGATATCAATACCTCTGCACACAGACGAGCCATAGCCTCTGAGCTAGGCTGATACTCTAAGATGGATATCTTTTGTTTCACTGCATTGCTTTATTTATTGTATGTTTTTATTATTTACAACTTTGTACTATAGTTGTTTAGTTATGTTTTAACATTGTTCTCACCAGAAAAGATTTTTATGACCTATTTCCATCTACTTATCTATTCTATTGTATTTTTATTAATATCTCTCAAACCTTCTCATTCTTAAATTCCTCATTTTCCCCATTCACATTCTAGGCTCAGGTTACTACTTACATATGGATATCCTTAAATCTAAATTCCTATTAACTTCATTTTCCAAAATAAAGACTTGTTTCCACTGATTTGGGGTTTCATCAAGGACAAAGGTGGGTGCTCAAATGTTTTCTTCTGTAAGTCTTCACTGAATCTGCTGTATCATTATATCTGTCCATGCTGTGGCATTTCTGTTTAAACCATAGCATGTCACGTGACTTCAAGCAAAGACAATTTTCTAGGCAGACTCACACAAAATAAAAGAATGAGAACTGTGGAAAACTTAAAACTCATATGACTTACAGGTGAAATTATATTAGTAGAATGCAGATGAATACAGTAGAAGTATAGGGGAATAGAAGCAACAAAAAAGGATTTGTTAAATATTTGATGAAATCTAGTATGTTTTTAAACTAATGAAAGTAACAAATACTGAAGATTGAGATAAGATCACTGACTTCCTCTCCAAAGAAGTTTTCAAAGTAATTAAGTCATTAGTTATTTCAAGTACCATTTTGTTATTGCAATGCTAGTTATTCTTAGTAAATATATAAAGACAACAAAAACAGCAAGGAAGAAAATTAAATAGGTGCAATCAAGCAAAACTGCTGTGCTGACTGGTTAAGACTGAGTATCTGCTATCAGAGTTACATTGAAATTGTGGACTCCATCGAGCTGCCAAGACTCGCTCTGGTAACTTCTTCAAAGCAATGGGTTGATAAACATTCTTTACCTTAGCGCCCAATAAATACAATTCTACTTTCATCTTGGAGGTCCTCAAGCATTTGTGAGCATTAGTTTTCCTAGTCTTCCTAGACTGCACCTAATGGCAGCTGCATGCTGCAGTCATGGGCTACATCTGACTAAGGGATTGCACTTGAGACAGGAACTGGACCCTAACAACAACTTTACCAACTAACCCATAGCATTAGTCCTTAAGCCTGTTCTTAACACAACTGTGTATCCTTAATTTTCTCCCTTTCTCCAACAAATAAATAGAAAAACAAAATTTGATTTCAGAGAAAGTATAAATTCCCCCTAAACACCATGGTTATAAATGGATTCCCAGCAAGTCTCAGAGAAAAAGGAACATCTAGCAGAGACAACCTTCAGGTAAATAGCAGGAGGTATAAAATCTTTCAGAGAGAAGTTACAAAAATCACTGTAATTAATCCAGCAAAGAGGTTTGAGAGCACGGGGACATGTGCGGGGTTCTGACCCCTACCTCAGACAGTGCTGCTACTTGTGCCTGAGTTTTTCTTTATCAAGGAAGCTTCAAAAGGGAATAATTGGAAGTAAGTAAAACTTTCCTGGGGATTTATTTTTTATTCTCTTTGTGACTATCTGAATGTATCTCATTTCTAATTTATAAAGTAAATAAAAACGATCTGACTCTGCTTCACACTGCTTCAATGGCGCTAATTATTTCCAAAATTTCCCAGTGAGAATCACAGATAAAATTTAGAGGTAGTACTCATTAACTCTGTGCTGCAAACCTTATTGGGTGGCTTCAATGGTTCAGTATGCTTGGTGCATTATTGTGCACCTTGGGTGAGACATGCAGAGCTATATAGTTTATATACCAGCAATTCTGTGGATACACGAAAAATGAACTAATTTCTAAAATATAAAATCTACAAAGGGACAATATAAATGTCCAGTCTCAAAATAAGCATCAAAGTCTTTTTAGTGTACAAGATTTAAGCTATAAACTTTCTAGACCATATGACAAAATTTGTAATATAAGTTCTATAAGAAGAATTATCAATAAACATATATGTTCAGGTGAATCACAAATAAGAAATATCCCCTTTTTCTTCTTCTTTATAAGTTTGAATATCATCAACTTTTAAAAACTAAATCTATCCTTGAAGGTTTATAAATATAAATTTTAATGTATAGTAATCTTTATCCACTAGAACTAGCTAAGTGTATTTTTTAAGTCATTTTTAAAAAAAACATTTGATTAGAAAAGTACTGTATTGTAGCATATTCTGTATTACCCTTCACTATAATGGAAAACATTTTTACATCTAAGATCTTTATTACACTTTTCATATCAAAAAATGTTGAGGACTATTCTTCAAAATCCAATGGCCACTTCAATCATGATATGACTCTGTCATATATAGTTTACAACTATTTATGTGAGGTTTTTCCACTATTTCATAATGTGGTGTAAGCTTTAAATATTTAACAATTCCTAAGCCACAGATTACTTTGAAATATTATTTATTAAACTTTCTTCAATACTTCTAATATTATCTTTAGGTAAAGCAGTTTATATATGTTTAAATTGATCATTTTTTATACATTGTAAATTGTTATAACCATATAGTGCAACGGAATCTCTGTTTTCAAATTGAAAATTGAGAATATATGATCTTAAAAATGAGACATGATAATACATCAAGCATACTATAAAACTAGTTCATGTTAAACTAAAGCACACATTTCAGTATTATCTTATTATCAAATTTATAGTATAAAAATGGGCTTTCCTAAGAGAGTTGCTGACAGTGTAAAATTGTAAAACTTCTTTCCACTGGTTTCATTTATCATTGATGCTATTTCATACACAATACATTAAATACAATACAGTTGACAATTGTGAGCATTATTGTGAACTGCTATATCTGTTCAGAAGTTTTACTCCACATGTTTCTTACAGATAATCAATAGAAAATCAGACAATCAATAGAATAGGCAGATAATCAATAGAAAAGCATGAATCTAGAGAGCTTATGATAGAGAATTTTTTCTTAATAAAAAATAGAGAGAAATCAAATTTTAACATAATTATTGCTTCTACTTTCTTAGTCATAGGATTTACCTCTTTTAATTATTTTAAATGTGACTTAGATCTCATTATTAATCAAGCTACTAGGATAATTCAAAACTTTGTCACTATAAACATTGCTGCCTAGTATGTAATAAAAATACTACATTGTTAAATTAAAATTTATGTCATAAATACCAACATCACTCAGACACTGAATTTTCAGATATGTATTAACTGGCAAGGAAGAAAATCTTGTAATTCTTAGTTAACAGGAGCTTTATTGATCTTAATCTAGTTTGAGCTTTGTGATTCATCCCCAGCAATCTCCCTCCTAGAACTCCAGCCCAGGCAGTCTTCTCTAATGATGCAGGAAGTTAAAGAAAGCCAAATCAACTCACATGGTTTCACTGTCATAATTTCTACAATTCTAAATATTTTTCAAATAAAACTTCACTGGTCCATGGACTAGTGACATCAGAGATGCTGTGTTCCACAAAAAGACTATCAGGAGCCATTTTCTCTGTAGCCACTGTAACAGCCTTACTTATTGGAATGGGAAGTGTTAGGACTGTCAGGATTTGCGACAGGTAAAAAAGCCATGTACTTGTCCTGAATAGTTTCCTCATGACCAGCTTCAGAAGCACTGTCAGTTGACTTAGTGAGAAAATCTGGAAATGGAATTTGCAAGCGATATAGATGTGAGTGCAAGTCAGCTGCCAGCCCAGTCTGTACCTCAAATGCCAAAGGTCCTGAAGCACAAGCGTACTTGGCTTTCTATACCTGGATTTCACAAACCAAGCTATTCTTGGCACACCAAAAATATTACTGGGCTTCAGTTTAACTGTGGGGATTATAACAAAACATTGTGTTTTTTTCCAGAAGTGGAAGATTGAAAATCTATGGAATTGTTTGGTGGTTCTTATTTACAATTGGATATCAAATGGTTCTTATTATTCAGCTGAAAATTTAACACTTTCATATATATTTGTCTAATTTTATAAATGTTGATCTTCCTTTATGACAAATAAACTATTTATACTCTTTTAAACTGGATCATCTTATATAACCAGTTTAAACTTCTTCTTTGCTAATCTGTCTTAAAAACTCTATTGATATCACAGCAAACTACTATACTAATATGAATTTAATACTTTATTTTCACTTCCTACATTCCAGTCATTTTCAAAATTGCATATAGGCAAGTAAATATTTGAAAAAGTAGAGGACAGTGTACATAACAAGAAACTGAAAAATAGTTTTGAAGTATTAGCTTTTGTTATATAAGAAACAATAAAAGTGATTTGAAGAATAAATTGGTTTCTGAAAATACTCTTTTCAATAGGCTATAATGCAAGTAAGATTCTTTATTAATAATGTTGAGAAAAATGGGGAAGGTTGGAAATAAAACACTGGTCAATAAATAACTGACAATTCGAAATAAAATACCTTGAAGATATTGACTGACTTCCAAAAGAAGTTGAAAACTATGGATATTATAATTGCATTCTATTATTTTATAACATTTTGTCAGCAGTAAGTATATCAGAGAGATGACAAATTAAATTTATTTAAGACTTTAACGTAAAATCCACTACAAAATCATGAGAATCGCTAAATTGACATGTAAAACATCAACATACCGACAATAGAATACCATGTATTTTGACATAAGAGTGAAGCCTGAAAAGTTTAAAGACAGGTATTGCCAGGCTTAAACACTTGCCACTCCAAACTGTCATCCTCCGAAATATCTTGTTCCCTGACTTTTAGCCTTCTGTAATAGATGTCTATCAAAATATCCTGTCTTTGTAACTTCTTATTACTATATGCTGGTGGGTGCCCTACATACATCAACATATTGGCAACAATAATTGGAGCCAATGGTTAACAAAATGCATGTGGTTAGGATACAGATTTGAGGGCCTATGGGAAGAATTGCAGGGAAGGAAGGGAAGCAAGTAATTTTTCAGTACAGATTGTATACCTGAAGGTTTGGAGGACTCACATTTCATCAAAGAAGTTTTATGGAAAAATGTAGGGAACAGGAAAAATATTGCACTATATAGGTATTAAGAAATGTTAGTCAATCGTCATACATGTCTGTCATACTTATAGTTAGATGAATCAGGTTCTTTAGATTCATATTGTATTCTGTATAGATAGGTTATCTTCAAACACTTCAAAGAACTATAGGATATGGCATTTAAATAACTTACGTTTCTGTTGATGTGAGACACAATTGCTGCTGGCAGCACCTGAAAAAATGCTGAACACCAAAGGCACTCTACTTGGAGCTTCTTTTCTTCTTGGCAAAACTGACTTTTGGGGAAAAAAAAAACTATCCATGCCTCAACCACTGACAAAATTCATGGCATCCACTCTGGACAATCAGGGTACAAGCAAAAAGACTTCCAAACCTTGCCAAGACAAGATAAGATGGTTTTGAAAATTTTGCTGCCTCTGAAAATGATCTGTCAGTTACTCTAGGCCTTAGCCAAAGTTGGTTGCCCCAACGTTACAAATTGAGACTTTGCCCAGTTAGCCAGTTGTCTCTGTTATTTTTTGCATGTTTTGGAAGTTGCTTGATTGCACTTCCTGTTTACCCAAGTAATATTATTTCTCTTCTCAGGAATTTGATGGAGTTGAAGTCTGGATAGTTATAATTACATTCCTCTCATGGCTTAGCTAAGCTATTTATAATAATTCTAATTTGTATATATGATTTGCCTCTTCCTTTCCCTGGACAATACTTGATATTTGTTCTTATTGTATATAGTTTTGTATTAAGCATAGAACTCTCTTATTTAGACAAAAGAAGGAGGAGTTGTGGATACTCCTTCAGCCAATAGCTGTTAAGATTCTGATCAACTTTGGGCATGGTATCATGTACTATAAATTGAGATATAAAGCATGTAAGGGCCTCTTGTCTGCTGCATTCAGTTCGGGTTCCCAGGACATGCAGAGGACTGTGGATAGCTACCCTTTCTGTGAATTTATCACTAAATAAAAAACCTTTGTTATACTCTATTCTGGTCTATTGTGGAACTGTTTTATACAACAACAAGATTAGATTCTCAGAACTCAGCTAGAGGTTCATGATCATGCAGTTTCAGGGCATTTCATATCCTTTTTTACTTCTGTGGGCACCAGGAATACACAAGCTATGCATAAATACATGCAGGTGAAACACTCACTCATACACCTAAAATGACATCAATAATAATTCTAAACCTCAAGAATTATGAAGTAATTCGAAGCACATTCATCTTCCCTCAACATATGTACCAAGCCAATGCTTTTCTGCAATATGTAATTGACTGTTGCTTATAACATACACAATTATAATAGTATGCTAATATATTATTTATCAGATAATAGCAATTAACCAATGTTAAATACTTCAGCAACACAAAGAATTTTAAGTATAGTATTGGGAATGCATATGTGAAAGTTATTTTCAGTAATGTGTAATTCTGATTGCATTCGTACCACTTAGGAAGTGTTTATAAAATGTGAAATATCTTCCCAGTATAGAAAACTTGATAAAAGTTTTGGATCTCTGTAAAATGGAAAATAGGACTAGACAGAGAGATAAGTGCTCAAGAGCCTGCATTACTCTTGCAGAGGATCCAAGGTCATTTCAAAGGAACCACCGGTGGCACCTTACAGCTGCCTATGACCCCAACTCTATAGTGTCCTATTTGTTTCTTTGGCAAGCATAGACAACTGTACACATTTGCACATGCACCCACAAAGACATACAAACACAATTAACCAATTAATCAAATAAGTAGAAAGTAATACATTCATAGGCGTAAGAATAATTGAATAATTCCAATGAGCATGAATATTTCAGAAACAACATGACTTATATTAATTGAAAAACGTGCAGTTGCTGCTGAATAATTCACTATAAGTCTGACCAATCTCCAGTGTTTTTCTGATTATTTTTAATAAGTTGAATATTAGTCTATATTTTAAAATATTGAAATATACCAAAATATTTAAAGTTCATTGTTTTTTTATTTCCCTAGATAAATAATCCTTAAACAATTAATTTCATGTAAAGTTCCTAATTCCCCAGTAACTTTACTAATTGCTGGAATTGTCTCTTTCTTGTAATTTCCTAACATTAGACATTAGTGTCTAGAGTTCTGTCTCAGTGAAAGTTTAATGAAGCAATTTGATTATATGTCTGAATAAAGAATTTACTTCAGGTAATACAGAAAATAGAAAAGAAGTCTCAATAGAAACCATGGGTATTTGTGGATTAATTCAGTGATCAACTTATGCTAGTTTAGGGAGTAGGGATATAAGATCCAAAGAAGGTTCAAATGCTGGCTTTGTAGGTTTGTGGGAATAGACTTGGTCTACTCTGCATGAAACTGGCTTGACTGGGAACACTTTCTTTAGCAGCACATCTGAATTTGCGGGAGAACATTGTAACACCAGGGCTTGACTCAGTTTTAAAGCCTGTCTATTTCCCGATGTGCAAACTATGAGATAGTTTCAACTACTTCAAGTCTTTAATTGGAGTTTATGCAACCTGTAGGCTTCTGTGAAGGAGGCTAAACACTTTAGATGATCCTCAGTTGTTAGGGATTACCAGGCTTGTATTTTTTTGAGAATTTAATTTCATAAATGAAGACACTACTTTTGAAGTATTTTAAACTTTTGCCTCTAGCATGTCTTCTGCCCTCAACAACCAACTGCCGTGAAGTTCATGGACTCTTCTACAATTTCTTTCTTTATGCATGTTTCTTTATATATGCATAAACATAGAGCCAAACATAATTAGATAAACACACATAAATATCCAACTGATTAGTATCATACATATTATATAAATAAATGTTTTTATATAAATATAGGTATCTAAACAACTAAAATATCCTCATTTGAATATGTTTAGGGCTAACCACCTAGATTTGGTATCTTTCCCTAGGAAAAACAGCTTTTTTCTCCTTACCAGCAGTTGACTACCTTTAGATCTCCATTTTCCTCTACCTATTTATGCTTGCCAATTAGATCTTTGCATTTCCTGTGAAAGCAATATTGTTTAGCATTATTATTTAGCATGGAAGAAATATCCTTATCCTGTCCATAAAATACTATTTTAGAGTCATTCTATGTATTATGTTCTTAAAATCTTTCTGCTTCTTTTCCAAGATTTATTTTTTTCCTTGGTCTTAGGTGTATAGGACATGTTATAGATCTGCCATTTGGTACTGTGGGATAATGTTCTTGTACACTGCAAATATTTGTCCCTCATATTGGATTAATAAAATGCTGTTTGGCCAGTAGCCAGTCAGGAAATATAGGTGAGGTGACCAAAGTAAGAGAATTCTGGGAAGAGGAAAGACAGAGGCACAGTTGTCATCCAGGCACACAGGAAGCACAATAAGAAAACATTAGTGAGAAAAGGTACCAAGACACATGGCTAAACATTGATAAGAATTATGGGTAAATTTAAGTTATAAGAGCTAGTTAATAATAAGTCTGTAATAATAAGCCAACAAGTTCATAATTAATAAAAGTTTCTGTGTGTTTCTTTGAGATTGAATGATTGTTGGATCAGATGGGAAAAAAATTCTGACTACAATTTGGAGCAAGAAAACCACAGTCACTTTTTCTCAGCATGTTCACCAGTTCTGGATCTCTCTAACAAGCTCCATTCTCTGTAAAAGGAAGTCTAGTTGATAAAGTGGTAGAGCTGCAATTATCTCTGGTTATAAAAATGAGTATTTATAAAGCATTTGGAAATTTTATTTCATTAGTAAAACAGTAATTGCAGACACTCCTTTAGATCCATGGCCTCTTCAAGCATGTTTTCTTGGCTAGGATAAGTTTTATCCAATTACAACAAGCTTTAGGTATGATTAGACAGCCATTGTTACCTCCAAGACAAAATGACATTGTTTAATCTTTGAAGATAGGATTGCATTTTCAATGTTAATATATTCAAAGCAATATTTGTTCTTGTGGAACATACTATAGTGGTCAAAACAGAACTATCTTACTAACAAATAATAATATTATTAGAATAGAAATAGTAAATGAATTATTAAACTGAAAGTTTTCTGAATTGGAGCATATAATAAAATATGAAAAACAAAACTGTAAATAACAGCAGAAAATACCAAGAAAAAAATCACAACAAGAATTTCAAATAAAATGAAATAAAATCTAAAATCTACCATTGGCTAATGAAAAGTAAGTAGTTACAGGGATTGTGAGCAATTTGGGATTTATGGGTTAGAACATAATGGTAATTTCCTTGTTCATATCTGTCAGTGTCACTTGTTAGAAAACTTAAGGTACAATAATTGTAGCACTTAAACCATATTTTAAATCTAGTTTTTGAAACTTTGGAATGAATCTAACTATTATATAAATGTAATAACCATTTAAGCACTGTAGTTCTTCACTTAAAACCTGGTTCTTAAAGAAGAGTATTCTGAAAATTTATATTTAAATGTTCAATGATCCGTCCAATTATTAATCTTAAACTTTCTCTTTAATTTTTATAGTATCATACTTTCAAAAATTCGTCAATTTCCTGAGCTTTTTCATGAAGAAAAATGAAATATAAAATTAAGAAATTAATAACAAACTAGTGAGACGATACAGTATTTAAGAACGATAGTCGCTTTTCCATAGATCCTGATTCTATACATAGAAACCACATGTTGTCACACAGCCATTTACAACTCTAGTTGAAGGAGTCACGAATGATGCTTATGATTTCACTGAGTATGTGGTAGATGTTTGGTGCACAGGCTAAGCAATCATACATGTGGAACTAAATTTTTTAAATCTTAAAAAAAAAAATGAAACTGGCCGGGCAGCGATGGCACACGCCTTTAATGCCAGCACTCGGTGTCAGAGGCAAGCAGATCTATGTGAGTTCAAGGCCAGCCTGGTCTTCAAGAGCTAGTTCCAGGACAGACACCAAAGCTACAGAGAAACCCTGTCTCGAGAAACAAAAAACAAAAAAAAAAAATTGAAACTGATAGAATAGTAAATAAATAGAGGGTCAATTTTCATCTTTACTTGTCAAGGAGATATTATGATCACAAATGTTTTGCCCCAGGGTGAGGCATATTATGTTACGCCCCAGAGTTGCTTACCCCTGTAATTTCTCCAAATTCAGGAAACTCATTTGCATAATCTGGGGAGTGGGGAACTTCATTTGCACTTCTGCCCTATAAAAAAACAATTGTAGAATATCAATTTTTGAACAACCACTGTTTAAGAATAGGATATCATTTTAGACCATTTGTTTTGATACAAATAAAAACACAAACAAAATTGAAACTGCACATGGATTTCTTTAGGCAGCATGAAACAAATATTTGTCTTTGTCTTAGTTTGTGTTCCTATCGCTGTGATGAAACAGCATAAACCAAATTGAAGAGGAAAGGGTTTATTGGACTTGTGCTCCACATCTGTAGCTCATCACTGAAGCAATTAGGGTAGGGACTCACACAAGGCAAGAACCTGGAGGCAGAAACTGAAGTAGAGGCCAATGAGGGTTTCTTCTTTTTCCTCCTGGCTTTCTTAGGCTTTATTCTTCCACAATAAATCACTAATTGAGAAAATGCCCTAGAGGCAATTCTTATGGAGGTATATTCTCAATTGAATTTCCCTCCTTTCAGGTAACTTTAACTGTGTGGATTTTCCTCCTTGGG
Source organism: Ondatra zibethicus (assembly GCA_004026605.1). Lineage (NCBI taxonomy): Eukaryota > Metazoa > Chordata > Mammalia > Rodentia > Cricetidae > Ondatra > Ondatra zibethicus. The sequence continues at coordinate 12,784 of PVIU01009439.1, forward strand.
GATCATTGGCTACAGGTCTACGTGGGACCAGAGTTAAAAAGGCTGTGAGTACTGAGAAAATTATCTTCTGGGAGTGAGTTTCGGTAAGACAGCACACCTTGATTTCCGGATGAGAGGAATATATAGTATGGGGACAGCTGTTGAGCATCACCTAATTTGAGTTTGTAAGCATCATTCTATCATACAGCTGAAGCATATTACCTAGTTATATATCAGAAAATGGAAAGATCTCCCATGTTCTTGAATAGGTAGGATCAACATAATAAAAATGGCAATCTTACAAAAAGCAATCTGAAGATTCAATGCATTTCCCATTGTAGGGACGCTTAAGTCAGGCATCCAAGCTCAGGGACAGTTTTCAAATAAGGTTAGGCATCTGGGTCTAGAAATACTATCCAAATTGGGTAGAGAGGGAGTCCTGCTGCAAAGGGAGTCCTCCATTTCATGCTGAGCTCAAAGAGCTATCCGAGCCCTAAGCAGCAGCATCTTCCAACATCCCCCTTCCTGTTGTATTTTGTATTGGAGAGGCATCATTATTAGCCTTGAGGAGCCTGTTGTCTGAATCAGAAGGGTCTAGGGCCTGGTTGCAAACCATGACCTGATTGCTCTTAATTCTAGCAATGGCAGTGATCTGCCAGTGGAGGAAATGAATTAGGCAGTAGGTAAGCATTAACATACAATATAGCATAATTAGGGTACTAATAATTGAAAAGACCCAAGGGGAAAAATGGGTTTTGGAACCAGGACAAATATTCTTGGGGATGATACTTGGTCAAAAGATCCTCGTGAGGGCTAAAGGGTCTTTACATCATGTTACACTAAATTGGACTCATTTAAAAATGATCAGCACTTTACTTTCAGGACCACACAAATCCTTGCCTTGTTCAGCAGTTATTAGGTCGGTCAAGGGCCATTTGATTTGCTACAAGTGAGTTCATCTGTCTTTGGAGTGACTTGAGGCTGTCAGTCATTGATGTCATGGCCTGATCAACTTTCCTTGAAAGTCCGCAGCCAGATTTTGAGTCTGTACAAGGGCAGGAGTTGCAATGCCTCCTGAACCCAGAGAAAGGGTGAGCAAGAGTACCACTGTCAGGGGGATGAACATTTCTTTGTGTGGATGGGTTCAAAGGTGGAAAGCAGCTTCTTCGTCCTCGAACAGGTATACCTACAAGAATCACAGATACGCAAGAGGTGGATAGAGAGAAGTTAACAAATGGCTGGACATTTCCCTCCTACTAAAAATGAAGGGAGGGCAATGTATGTGAGCCTAAAAGGAGTGATGTTAGAGAGACATTGATGAGTAGGCTTGTTCTATCTGGAAATACAAACTGGGCAGTTGAACAGGTGGTCAGGCAAGAACCAGTGAAGTTTTCTGTGGTTCTGGGATAAAGGAGGGTGTTATTGACTGGCACAGCTGTCAGCACATATCTATTGCTGGATGCATAAAGGTTCTTAGAGGTGCTAGGATGGGTAGTGAAAGGGAGAAAGTCAACAGCATATTGAAAGCATTGGTTTCATGTGATGGTGGCTTTGATCTGTTGATGAGCATGTTTTTCTGTTTTTATTTTATTTTTAAAAAAACTTCCTTTATTCATTTTACATACATATCTACTATTTTGTTCCCTTTTCTGTCTGACCAGAGTAAGTAAACTCTCATTAGCTCAGATAAGTCATTTCAGTGGGTATACCCATCATGGTCTTGACCTCTTGGCTCATAATTTCTCTCTTCCCACTCTTCAACTGGACTTTGGGAGCTCAGCCAAGTGCTCCACTGTGGCTCTCTGCCTCTACTTCCATAAGTTGTTGGATAAAGGTTCTATGGTGACATTTAAGAAAGTCATTAATATAACTACAGGATAAGGCCATTTCAGGCACCCTCTCCACTATGGCTTAGTTAGGTCTTTGTTAGGGTCATTATTGTGGATTCCTGGAAATTTCTTTAGTGCCATATTTCTTACTAGCCCTATAATGACTCCTTCAATAAAGATATCTCTTTCCTTGCTTTCCATTTCTGTCCTTCCTCCAATTTGACTATTACATTTCCTCAAGTCCTCCTCCCCCTCCCCTTCTCTCCTCCTTCGCCCCTTCAGTCCTCCCTTCTCTCCCCATTACCATGCTTCCCATTTTCCCAGATCTTCCCTATTTCCCCTTTCCAGGGAGTTCTATATATGTTTCTCTTAGGGTTCTGCTTGTTGCTTATCATCTCTGGGGTTGTGGACTAAAGGCTCACTATCCCTTCCTTTACAGCTAGTATCCACTTATGAGTGAGTATATATCATGCTCATCTTTCTGAGTCTGGGTTAACTCACTCAGGGTGTTATTTTTTTATAGTTCCATCCATCTGCATGCAATTTTCAAGTTGCCATTACTTTTTACTGTTTAGTAGTACTCCATTGTGTAATGTACCATATTTTCTTTATTCATTTTTTGGTTGAGGGGCATCTAATTGTTTCTGGGTTCTGGCTATTACAAATAATGCTGTTATGAACAAAGTTGAACAAATGTCCTTGTAGGGTGATTGACCATCCTATGTGTATATACCGAAGAGCTGGGTCCTGACGTAGGTTGATTTCCAATTTTCTGAGAAACTGCCATACTGATTTCCAGAGTGGCTGTACAAGTTTGCATTCCCACTAGCAATGGAGGAGTGTTCCCCTTACTCTGCATCTTCTCCAGCATAAGCTCTCAGTGGTGTTTTTGATCATAATCTTTCTGATAGGTATAAGATGGGAGTCTTATAGGAGAGTTTGTGGGGAGACCTCAACTTGTTTTAGAATTATCTTGTATGGTGTTGTGTCTATGAGACATTTTAAATTTTATTGGACGTTTAGCGTGAGATTTTTCGAGTATGTTAGTGACCCAGTGGACTTGTAGGCCTTTCCCTCTTACTGGTAGGGCTGAGCATGGCACCACAAAGCATTAAAAGTTGGCATACGTTTTCCATCTTTGTCATATTTTGATTTAGAGTCTTTTTTTTTCCAGTGATGGCCTCTCTTATAGCACAGATAGATGGAATTAGAGGCTTTAAGAGAAGTAGTGTTTTTGCTTGGGAAATCTTTCCAGTGCCAGATCTCTCCATGCTTAAAGAATTGTGGAATTGGACTGTAATATGAAAAAAAAGGATTGGGCAAGAGAAAAGACGTGATATGAGGCAATCCCAATGTCATGGGTAGCCATGATCCATCTATCATAATGTTGATTTTTTTTTAAGTCCCTGGCAAGCCTGCCTGTGTTCTGGCATTGTTCCTTCCCAGTTAAGATTGTTTAGGGACATTGCTTTGGCTGTGAGGTTTGTTATTTTTCTCTGTAGATTGGATTATACTCAGCATGAATTACAGGAGAGTTTCCATTGGATTTGATTTAAGAAGGTCAGTGAGGAGGCCTTTCCAGGTTCTGTGGGCAAGGTATTCAAACAGTCCCAGGCTTGAAGCACATATAAGTGGACCTGTTTAAAGAAGTCAGGGTGGAGTGGGGTTCATTGTATTCCTATGGAAAACTTACCCTGAGCAAACAGTTGGTCATAATTACAGTGTATTGATTGATCAGGAGTAAGAGGAGTTTCCTTGCTATAGTAGTCTTATTTGGTGATTATGTAATTCTTTTTTTATCATTCATTTGGCATTCATCTCTAAACAGGGCTTCTCAATGGCCAAGTAGAGAACTGGGAAGAATGGATCAACAAATGTCTCTCCACTCTTGGAGAGTTAAAGGGAAATAGTGAAACTCTGTAAACTAGACTTGGTCCTGAGGGCATTAAACCATCCTAGAAGATGGCTTATCATAAGTTTATTAATTGTGTTGCCAAAAAAGGGTCCCAAGCAAACAGAAACTGTCTTGTTAGATGTAGATTAACAGAGAAGGTCCCTGTGGATAGAGGCTTGGTATTGCTGGGCCATTGTGCTTGAGGAAACTGGGAACTATTGCTCCTAGTATCTCTGGGATGCTTAAAGGATGTAGTGGAAGGTGCCACAGGTGGTGATGCTGAGGATTGGGGAAGGCTTTTTCAGACGTTGGAAGGGGTGTTTGCTTTGGTATCTGGGTCTTGGCTCTCTGTAATCATGGGTCTTTGTCCCATGAAGGCTTAAGGGGGGTGGTGTGGGTGGGGAATAACTTTTACCTAATTAGATTGGTTGCTTTTTCCAAGGCGGCTTAGTTACAGGGCAATCCTCAGCATCATTCTCTGCATTCCAATTTTCCCCTTTGTCTCCCTGTGTTTTTTTCTCTAATGGGTCATGTTGAGATTTGGGGGCTTTTTTAAACATTGTGTAATGGCAGCTATTTCAGGGAGGAAGAAGAGTGGCAAGAGATAGCCTTTCTGGATTTCCTTTTTACAACCAGTTTGGTGATGCAGATCCAGACATCGCGATCAGAGACAGAACACAGGGTACAAAATGAAGTACCTAGCTCCAAAAGTCTAGGCCTTCTTTTTGGGAGATTTTAAATCTTCTTGATTTAGTAAGGCTTTAAAAGAACAGATTTGGAGATTTCTCTCTGAGGTGATAATGACTTCCGCGTTACAGCAAAAAGTGCTGCCAGTGGTGTCAGACTTTCCCAAGCCAATCTCACGACCAGGGGAATGGAGGGCGTTAATGAACACAAGCCCGTCCGCAGATTTAAGAAACTGGCAACCATCCTAGAGGTGTTTCACTGGTTGTTGCATTACAAGGTTTTCATGAAAGATAATAAAGGTTATTGGCTAGGCCCAGTTCAACTGTCTGGGTCTGGGAAGAGGATAAGAGGACCTTCAGCCAATGTAAGAGAGTTGTCTTGACTGCGAGGTTTCAGTTGCCTGTTAACTGTACACAGTACCTCACAAAGGATCAATACAAAGGATCAGTACAGCAAGGAAAGGAAGAGAGAAAAGAGACTGCCAGTCCATGGACTTTAAGGCCAGGCATAGAATGCCTCTACCATTTGGTGATGCGGGGATAGGTTGGTGTGTTAAATACATATTTTTTTCAAAATTTTTAAATAAAAACAATTATAAAATTTACAGATAAAGGCATATAGACCTGTAAGATCTAATGGGACTTTTAGGGAGTCCCTGTGTCAGGCACCAGCAGTGGGTCTCCTTCCTTCCTCTGGAAGGAACACTGTCCAACCCTTTGTGAGGAAGGAGGAAGCAGAAGCAGTATGCAGAGGTCAGAAAGCTATGAATACCTATTAAAATAGTCTTCTGGGAGTCAGCTTCAGTGAGAAAGCTCAACTATATTTCAGCATGAAGGGAATATATAGGGCATGGACATCAGCTGGGGCATCACCTAATTTGCATTTGGCAGCATCCTCCTATCATACAGCTGGAACACAATACCTAGTTATCATATGGGCGTCAGGGAAAGAGTTTTTGCAGGGAACTATGTCAAAGGTCACAATTAAGATAAATCAGACATCCAAGCTCAGGGACAGCTTCAAAATAAGGTCACACATACAGACCTAGAGACACTATCCCAATAGGATAGAGAGGGAGTCCTGCTACAAAGGGAGTTCTCCATATTAGGCCAAGCTCAGAAAGCTATCCATGTGTGGTGAATTGCAGGCTAGAGCAACAAGGTCTTCTAACACTTAACTTGTGTCAAGTTAACATAATATTAGCAAGCACAAACAATTTATGAATTTTGTTTCTTTTTTATTAAATTAAAATAGAACACACATAGAATTCTTATCAATATAATATGAGAACTTTAATGTTGACATTTACAAATTGCTTCTAGTTTTGTTTTTAATATTATTTATCACCTATTTTATAAATAATTTATTGTACCAACAATGGAGCATCTGCAACGTAAAGCTTTATTCTCTGTCATAAATGAATGTCTTGATGATATATTATGACAGTTTTGTTTGAATATTTAATGTTGGTAAAGTTTGATGTTATCATGAAATAGTACATTTGAGAGATGACAAAGTTTAATGGTCAAAATACTATTGAGATTTCTAGCCTCCAAGTGAAAATTCATTTGATGCTGAAATTACAAATGATACAAATCTGTGAATTTAGATAAATATAATTTACTCTTGCCTCTCTTTCTGACATATTAATTTTTGGCATATATTTTTTTATAAATACTTCCTTTAAATTTTCTGTCTCCTATATGAATGAAAACACTAACTAATTAACTCATGGTTTGACTGTTTTACTCTCAGTCCCATTAGATCTTACAGGTCTATATGCCTTTATTTGTAAATTTTATAATTGTTTTTATTTAAATTTTGAAAAAATATGTATTTAACTATCATTATATAAATATTTTATTTTCAATACCTGAATAAATTTTAATCCAACATGCATTTACATTTATTTTTAAATATGTTTTTGTGCCTATGTGTATTTATGGGAACCACAAATTTTCAAGGATACCTTAAAGGCCAAAAAACTATGTTGGGTTTCCGGGTTTCCTGAAACTAGAGTTAAATCCAGTTGAGAACTGCCTTATGTAGATACTTGGAACCTACTTGTATTCCTTGCAAAAGTCGTAAGTACTCTTAACTACGGAGCTATTTCTCTAGCACCTCAGATTTAATAGTTCATGCCTTAAATTATCTTATTCATGGAAGAGACTTAGACTGAAGGCATAAGTGCACTCTCTGGGGACTGAAGATACAGCTCAATGATAGAAAGTTTGCCAACGAATTGCGATGTTCTGCATTCAATCCTCAGTGACACAAAGACAGAAAAAGGGAAACAAAAATTCTATTAGAAATGTAAACATCCTAAATTCAATAACATTTTTATTTTATCGGTTTTTGAAAGCTTTACTAATTTTTATATTTCATTTATAGTTTTTTTTTATTTTTCTGAACTTTAATTGTACTTATCCACAATTTTGTATTCTTATGAATGCTTATTTCCAAACCCTCTGAGATTATTTTTATTTGGAATATTAAAATATTTTTGTTAGTTCTGTTAGTCATAGAGAACAATGCTATATTTGTATCTTATTCTGGAATGATTGGTGATGGGAACATAATTCTATTGCTTCATTCTTTTATTATTATATTTTAGAGCCATATCAAACTGTCTCTCTGACAGTAATATTGACTTTTGAAGATTGTCTGATTAAAATCATCATTTAGAATGCTACTTTTATTCTTTGAATGTTTGTTATTTTATTTCCTATCCTTTAGTATATGCAATGACATAATAAGTAGAGTTTACCTTGTATTTTATTTACTGAATTTGAAATTGTCTTTCTTATTCATCCATGACATTTTAAATCATATTATTTTTCAATATTATTTCTCATAATATGTTGGAGAAGGGTCGGCCGGTGGTGGTGCATGCATTTAATTCCAGCACTTGGGAGGCAGAGGCAGGTAGATCTCTGGGAGTTCGAGGCCAGCCTGGTCTACAAGAGCTAGTTCCCGGATAGGCTCCGAAGCTACAGAGAAACCCTGTCTTGTAAAAAAATATGTTGGAAGAGGCACTTGTTGCTTCCCTGCCGCTCAGCCCCAAAATAATTGCATGGAATCTGTATTAATTAAATCACTGCTTGACCCATTAGCTCTAGCTTCTTATTGCCTAACTCTTACATATAAATTTAACCCATTTAAAATGCCATATTCTGAAGGTCTATGAAAGAATTGAGGAATACCTATCTAACTGAAATACATTTCTACATATCTAGAAAACCTAACTAACATGACTACAGGATTGACTCTTATAGATGACTATTAACCTGTATTTTTAAATTATACATTACATTTTTAAATGAGCTGCACAAACACAACATCTTAAGAGCAGAAATAGATATATAATTGATCTTAAATCTGTATCAATAGAGCAAGATCCATACCAATGCAAATCACTATATCACATCCCCCTTTAAATATAAACAAACATTTATAATCAATATTTGGCAATTTGGGCATAGTTCTCTAGACTATTTCCTACTTATTGGGGGCACTGTTAATCACTTCTTTTATGGTGTATCCTATGTGCTCGGTTCATCTCAGTCAACAGTTGGGCAAAGTAATTTTTTGAGGGGTGGTCACAGCAACTTTTCAGGGGGTCTTGGTCCATCAAACCATATTAGTCTGGAAGCAATCCACAGGTTCTCATCCTCTGTGAAAACAAAAGCAGAACCTCTTTTACAAAACAACATATCGTTACACTAAAATTTTAAAGTCAAGATACCTTTATGTTGGTTTAGCTTAGCAGCCTGTACAAAGAAATGTCTCTCTGTACTTAGTTCCTTTATAGTCAAAAAATTCAAAGAAGACACAATAATTATGTATATTCTTATGTATACAATTATGTATATTATTGTGTCTACAATCCTTCTTCCCCATCTTGCTCAGGACTCCCTAAGCTTTGCCTAGTATGTGAGTGTAGTTCTCTGCATCTGCTTCTATCAATTGCTGGATGAAGCCTCTCTGATGATGACTATGCTGGTTTCTGGTCTACAAGTACAGTCTGTATCATCAGGAGATATTTCACTGTTTTGTGGTTGTTGTTGTTTGGTTATTTCTTTCCTTTGGGGTCAAGCTTGGTTTTACCCTAGGTTTCTGGACAATCCAGCCTCTTGGTTCGGGACCCTAAGATTGTGTCATGGGTAGGCACATTGTTGTAGCATATTGGTGTTAAAACTGGACTAGTTATTGGTTGGCCATACCCACAAGTTCTGTGCCACCATTATCCCCAACATGTCTTGCAGACAGGACAAATTGTAGGTCAAAGGTTTTGTGGCTGGATTGGTGTCCCAATTCCTCCACTGGAAGCCTTGCCTGATTACAGAAAATGGGTGGTTCAGGCTCATTATCCCCCATTCTAGGACTGTTCCCTAGGATGACCTTTGAAAATTTCTGAGTGTTTCCATTGAACTATGTTTCTACCTCGCCCCCAAAATCCCCCCCACAATCCAGGCATCTCTTGTAATATTCTCTCCCTCCATTATTTCAAAAGCATAGAACAGTTACAGAATCTCCCAAGAGAAATCACATGTTTCAATAAATGTGCCAAATAATATTGTATTTTGGATGTCTGATAAAGGAATTATTCAGTTTCTATGAATTCCTTCCTATCTCCTGACACTAACTATGAATTATATGTGAAGACTCTATAATCTTTGAAATAAATGTACACACCTGAACACATACATACATACACAGACATTCATACAAATATAGTTTTTACTTGTATGATGATATGGTTAATTCTAGGTTATATTATTGTTGGTTTAATTTTGTTAATAGTACTATTTTAACATCAAGATGTATGTAGTGGGTGATTTCTTGAGAGTTTCCTTAAATATCTACAATTATCATGTGCGAATATCTGTAGGTGTGTATGTGGCATGTATGTAGGATGTTAATGAGGGGGTATGATAGCAATATATAGAGAAAAAGAATGCAGAAATTGTCAGCTACTTGCTGAGTCATTATGAAAAAATAGTAACAAATACACTTTAAACTATGAACACAATGAATTTTAAATATCTTGTAGAATGGCAAATATAATGTAAGACGTAAGAAACTTAACTGAGTTAGCAGTCTCTTGTGATTTCTTAATTTTTGCTTGAAATTAAAAGGAGATGTTAAGATAAAAGTAGTTTTGTTTTGGTAAAGAATATTTGGAATGAAGATTTCATTTCAGTATTGACTATTTTGTCATTCTTCAATAGGCTCAAATTGTTTATAAAGTAAAATTTCTGCAAAATATGTCACTAAACCCATTTTATTGAGTAATAATTATGTTCCTGGATAGAGTATTTTGTAACTTATAAAATAAATTAATCAATAAATTTATTCTCATTAACATTAACTAAAGAGATTGGTAATGTTGACTATAAAAGGTGATTATTATTCAGCATTAAAATCAGTATTTTGTCATGTCTCTGAGAGCAATCTAGTTTAGGTTAATAAGTATAGGAAGAGTCTTCCTAAATGCAGATGGTAACATTTCATTCACTGCAACCCTGACTGAATGAACATGAAGCATTCCAATGCGTAGAAAATAAAATTCATCACATTTGCTTCTTGAATGTTGATAAAATATGAAAAACCTCCTTATGTTTTGTTGCTATAAATCCCCTACTACATTTTATTTTATATCCTGGAAATCTTTGTGTCCATTTAAATTATTATTATTAATCCCTGAGTACCCCACCAACACACACACATACACACACACACACACACACACACACACACACACACACACATACAAGGAAAGAGACATTTTGATCAAGGGAGCAATTATAGGATTAGCAAGAAACCTGGCATTAGCGAAATTCCCAGGAATGCACAAGGATGACTCCAGCTAAGACCCTAAACATTAGAGGAGAGGGTGCCCAACTGGCCTTGCCCTGTAGCCAGATTGAGGACTATCTAAAATGTCACCATAGAAACTTCATCCAGCAACTTATGGAAACAGAGGCAGAGATCAGGAGCAGAGCACTTGGCTGAACTCCCAAAGTCCAGCTGAAGAGTGAGAGGAGTGAGAATATGAACAAAGAGAACAGTCTAACTTTTTAAAAGAACTCAAGAGGTCTTACTAACTTTGGCTATGGGATCCAGAAAAAGTTACAGTGACTTTGAAAATCAGAGACATTTTCAAAATAAGTTATCAAACTGTTAATTAAAATAAACCCTCCTTCTTTTTTATTAAGCTGATTTCCAAAAATATTTGTTATAAGAACATGCAAATTTTCACTATTTTAAATTTTAAGCCAAGAGTCTGGTCACTGTTTTGATAAGCCTAACTATGGGATTGCTAGGCCTTTGAAACTTACTTTCAAGTACAATTTTATAAAGTTTAGAACTTCAAATTACAAAATCCTGTTCTTGTTATATGTAGAAGTTAATTGTTCATTCTTGTGGGTGTTAAAAATAACTTAAATAATTAGAAGAATATTTTCAATGGAGGTCTGATTATTTCTGGGAAAGAGAAGAACAAGGACCTTCTCAGTAACAACGATAAGAACCGTCCTGTGGAACTTTGGTAATCTGACTATCTTCTGACCATACCTTGAGAATCTGAGTAAGGTTTATGCAGTAATTTGTTTCATAAAGGAAATTTTGATACAATAATATTCATGTTGTCTCATGTGTACTGTTTATCAGTCTTTTCTGGGCTAAAGTAGAAGAGATTTTCCAAAAGTGGTGGGGGATCATAAATGTTCCAGTTAAATTACTATTATTATGATAAAATTCTTTCCCAAATACCTTGAGAGGAAATGGTTTATTTGGTTTACACATTCCCATCCTTGTTCCTCGTTGGGAGAAGTAGAACCATAACCTAAGAAGGAGAAGAAGCAGGAACAATGGAGGACATGAAGAGAAGAGCCTAGACCAAAATTATCCCTAAAAGTGTTCTCTCCTTCAAGTTCCTAAAAAAGTCTTTTCAGTTGTATAACATGAAAGGCCCATGAAGTAAATTCAACTGTTATACAAGTCCTATCCAAACTAGCAGTAGAATCTTTCAGAACTAACCATGAGATACTTACTTAATAGGGATGGAATATTCAAGATTGTACAGACCATGGAATCTTGAACCATTCTAGAGCATGCCTAAGGCCTGATAAGATATAGCAAGGCTGAAGTTCCAGTAGAGATACACTGTGAAACCACTGCATGAGAATGGGAAGGTGAAGCCTAAATTGAAATAGGAACTATGGGATATTGGAGACTTTCAAACTATGACAGATGCTTCGAAGAAAGCTGTATGTATAAAGTGGAGTCTCTCCAAAAGAAAAGTTGTGCATTGCAGTCTTAGACATGGAATGAATGAACTTCAGGCCATTTGCAGCCCATATGATTTCATCATAATACCCAATTACCAGGAATAGAGCCACATGATTTATTACTTTATGTTTTGATCATTTCCTGTTGTACACCCTGTTCTTCTGTTAGGCACTAGTATTGTTTGTTCTATGCCATTTTTTTGTGTGTGTGTGCGATGTTTGAAATTCAAGAGATTGTTTCAAGTCTCAGAAATGACTGAACTTTTCAGAGTTTCAAAACTATTATAGACTACGTGATATCTGAAATTGAACTGTGTGTATTATTCACTATTAAATGGTCATGAGCATATGTGGACAAGGAGTGATAGTTTATGAATTAAAAGGATTATTCTTGGGAATCAAATTGATGAGGACAAGAATCATGATGACTAGTCTCATTTTTAAACTTGTGAGATACAGACCCTTCCTGCAATAAAATCGATTGACATGTCACAATATTTTTGTAGGCTAATTCAAATGTGAGGACCCATGTTCTATGTGGACCATGCTGTTTCTCAGCTTAGGCCCAGAGTGTATAAAATAAGAGCATTCTGAGCAGGAACGTTCACCATTCTTATTTTCCTTGATGTGGATGAAATGTGACAACCATCTTTGCTCATGACACCAAGCACTACCTTTCCCTCCATGATTTACAAGCAGAAATAAACTATTTCCCTTAAGTTGCTTTAACCATGTATTTCATGCCAGGAATAAGGTAAGCAACTAAGATACCAAATTGCTGAGATTTTTTTTCCAGTACGGATGGAATTTATTGGAAATTGAAATAATTTTCTCTTGCTCTTATGAAACGTGTATAAAAGAAAAATAAATTTAATATGACTACCTGTTTGGTGGGAATGAAAAGGTCTCTGAAAATCTTAACTAATGAAAATCGCATCCTCCCTATGTTACTAATTATGTGATTGGATTAACCAAACATTATTATTTTATCTCTTTATTTAAAATATGCAAACAGAATATGAGTCATTTCCTTCAATATTTTATTGATTTTATTGAGCTATACATTTTTTTCTGCTCCCTTCCCTCATTCTTCCCTCCCTTTCAATCCTCTCCCATGGTCCCCAGGCTCCCAATTTACTCAGGATATCTTGTTTTTTCTACTTGCCATATATATTAGATCCATATTTAAAATGCCAGAAATTAAAAACAGTAAAGATGCCCATCAACAGAATACTGGACAAATATAATTTAATGCATACTCATTGGAACATTATTCTGTCCGTAAAAATGAAATCATCAAATTTTCATGTAAATGAACAGATCTAGAAAAAAAATCTTTCTGAGTGAGATAGCTCAGACCCAGAAAGAAAAATATGTTAATATGTGTACTGTAGTTGTTTAGTCAATGATGACCAAACTACCATCTACAGACCAACAGAAGTTAGGTACAGAGGAAGGGACAAGATTCAGCATGAACATCTCCCTGGGAAAGTGAAATAGAATAGGTAGTTATGAATGAACTTAGAGGTAAGCAATGAGGAATAGAAAGGAAAAGTCTAGTGGGAAAAAGAGAGAAAAAGCTGGCACAAGGAAAGAAGTATCAGGATAGAGACCTAAATTTAAGAGTCACTTGAGGGGGTAATGTGGAAACCTAATATATTGGAAGCCCCCTAAAATATAGACACATATGAATGTGATTTAAATGCAAATTTCTAAATAATGGGTGAGATGGAGCCACAGCTGAACATCCCGTGTCACCAAATGAAGCTCCTAGCCCTACCTAGGATTGGGTTACATCTAATTGAATTCTTGGACAATTGGGGTACCATAAGAACCCCTAAACAACTCATGCTGATTCTAAAATAATAAGTGTTCTTGAAAACAGAGCAATTCTCCAGTGCCAAACACAGCAATTACACAATTCGCTAAATATGGAGATGCTAATCTGGTGCCCACATAGAGTTCACACCTACTTGCTAGCATTGGTGGTATGGGAAGGTACTGTGCACTGTAACAAAGGAAAAATGTAAACATAATCCTAGTCACAAATCTTTCGATCTACAGTGTTATACTGCCTGTGATTTTTAGTAGTGCAATGGTGACACAAAGTTTTTTCGAATAAACAGCTACATCTAATTTGACTTAAGCTTCCTTCATGAGATCCAACTTCTCAAACCACTTAAATGTTCAAAACCAGGAGACTAGATAGCCCACGGACCTATGCTAAAGCAGACACTGCAAGGCTCTCTTTATTCTGTTAGGATAATTTTATTTTATCCTATTTTTTCCATTTTATTTTATTATATTATTTTCCATAGAAGCTTGTTTGTTTTCTAATGCTAGACAGAACATGGGTGGATCCCTTTTGGAAGGGAAGATTTGGAGGAATTGGGAGGTGTACAAAGAGAGGAAATCAGGTAATATTATGTGAGAAAAAAATCTATTTTCAAAAAACAAGAAAAGTGACAATAACCAAAACTGTACATGTTTTTGCTACAACTGTGCTGTTCAGCTCCTTCTTTTCCCATAATATGAAGGATGAGACTTTTCATAACCCAGAGCTCTTACACTTTCTGTTTATATTCACTTTAAAATTCATTATTAATATTTACTGTGTGGTCACATTCCTCTACTTTTTCTTCCATCCTTTATTTTCTGCTTTCTACATTTTGCTTTCTATGCAATGTTTTCACTGAGATTTTATTTTGCTTGTTTGGTTTTTCATTTCCAACATTCTATCAATTATGTATTATTTTATTAGTTCACCTACATTTTCCTATCTTGGACTGATTTTCTAATTTCATCTATATATTGGTTTCTATTTTCCTGCAATATAGTCATATCTTCTTTGTGTTGTTTAGACATAGTTTTAATCATTTTTCTGAATTATCTTTCTGGTTGTTCTTCCAAATGTCTTTCATTAGATGCAATTAACATGGATCAGTGATTTTTGCTGGTGGGAAATATTCTTCATTTTGCATGTTTGTTTGTTGCTTGTTTATTTTGTTTATTTAACATGACATACATGCATCTAGAGTCATTGTTAGTTGAGTTTTCTTTATTTTTTTTATTTTGAAAAATCTAGGGTTTTTTTTTACTTTCTGTTATTTCAACAATGTTGTTTGCTGTAGTCAGTAGATAACTAAGTCCTAGTAGGATTTTAGAATCCTTCATCTCTATGAGAGTAGTATTTAAGACTTGAATCTCTAATTAAGCCTGTTTCTCGAGGTCAGGTCTTATTCTGTGTTATCTCGGGACTCCTACCTGGGTCTTAAGCTATCCTTGTGAGTTTTAGTATATTCCTATTTTGGGTACCTACCCAGAGTCCACTCTAGTCCCTAACCTGGTTCCACAACACTGGCTGAGCTTCTGTATAATGTGAATCCCTCCACATATCTCTGGTCCCAACCAGAAGTTAAATTGTTATCTTCACTCTGTGGTAAACTCTGGAACTTTTCGGAGAAATGGAACTTCACAGTGTCGATGGAGATAGCATCAAACCTGATCCCCAACCCATGGTGTATTCTTTTTAATTGGCTTGATTTTGTGAATTTCTTATTTATGAACAGTTACTGCTATGAGTTCATTTGTTTGGAGCTAAATCATATCCAGAACAGCTCTCAGCATTCTTTTTAATTCTTCAGCTATTCTGGTCTTTCCACTTCTCTTTTTCTATGTTCTTTTAGTCTTGGGATATGGATATTGATAGATAATGTCTCATTATAGCTTTGCACTCTGTCACTTCTTTTCAACACACTTAATGATTAATACACGTCTGATTTAACAACTGCTCATGGTGTTAAGAAGCTTGACTGACAGATTTTAGAGGGGCATACATCTCTGATTATGCAAATAAATACCTAGAACACTTCTTTTTTATTGATTTTTATTGAGCTCTACATTTTTCTCTGCTCCCCTCCCTGTTTTTTCCCTTCCCCCTTCAACCCTCTCCCAAGGTTGCCATTTACTCAGGAGATCTTGTCTTTGTCTACTTCCCATGTGGATTAGATCGATGTAAGTCTCTCTTAGTGACCTCATTGTTGTCTAAATTCTCTGGGATTCTGGTTTGTAGGTTGGTTTTCTTTGCTTTATGTTTAAAAAACATAGAACACTTCTTGATAGCAATATTATTAAGTAAAACAACATCATTAGGTTTTCCCCTGAGGCCTATGACTTTTCTAGTCATGTGTTTTACTTATAAAGTTTGTACTACCAGGCACAAATTCCCTCCTGTGGAATAGGACTGCAATTCCATGAAAAGAGCCTTTACTTATGCCAAACAGTCTTCACATGAGTTAACATGGCATGCCTGTAGATCAATACTGTAGCCTATAGTGTCCAGTGATGATTAATACCACCGATGCCTTTTCTCTCCCAGTGGTCTACATAGCACCTTCTAACACAATGAAAGCTAGGGATCAGATACACTCCTGGTTAGTTTAAGATTGATTCCCCTATTGTGTTGGACAGGTTTGTGTCAATTTCACACAAACTAGAGTCATCTGAGAAGAGGGAACCTCAATCGAGAAAATACCACTGTAAGATCAGGCTGTAGGCAAGTCTGTAGGGCATATTCTTAATTAGTGATTGATGGAGCAGGGTTCTTTCCATTGTGGGTGGTGATATCCTTTAACTGGTGGTCCTGCATTCTATAAAAAAGCAAGATGAGCAAGACACATGGTGAAAGCCAGTAAGCATTCTTCCATGGCCCGTGCATCATCTCTCGTCTCCAGCTTCTAGTGGTTTTTGAGTTAGTGTCCTGTTTTCCTTCAGTGATGAACAGCAACATGTAAGTGTAAGCCAAATAAACTTTTTTTCCCCAACTTCCTTTTAGTCAGGGTGTTTCATCATAGCAATAGAAATCCTAATTAAGACAAGAGTATACTACAACCAATGAATGTGATTACTTCTGTGATAGATTATTATTATATCATTATTGTGGGCAAATAAGAGAACTGACAGTACTTCATATTAATTTTGGTGCCCATGAAACCTAATAAATAGGTAGATTTGTAATCCATGCTGTCACCAATGTTTTTCATTTAATAATCCAAATTTTCTGCAAGTACATTGTTTAGTGATGTAGTAGTATACTTTCTTTTATTTAAAAAATAGTTTAATGCCAAGTATCTTGCCAGTCCTAAAATGAAGATACTTGGCTCTAGAGGAGAACCCAAGTGTCCACAGGGTTGTCCCCAGCTAGGTCCTTGGGCAGCAGAGGAGAGAGTGCCGGCACTAGCATTGTCCCATAGTCACACTGATGAATATCTTGATCACCACCATAGAAATTTTGTCTGATGGATGGAGATAGAGACAGAGACCCACATTCACATCAGAGCAATGGACTGAGCTCCCAAGGTCCAGTCGAAGAGCAGAAGGTGGGAGAAGATGAGCAAGGAAGTCAGGACCGTGAGGGGCTGGACCACCCACTGAGACAGTGTGCTTGATCTAATGGGAGCTCACCAAATCCAGCTGGACCGGGACTGAATGAGCATATGATCAAACTAGACTCTCTAAATGTGGCTGCCAAAGGGGGCAGACTGAGAAGCCATCAACAATGACACCAGGACCTATCTCTTCTGCATGTATTATCTTTTTGGGAACCTAGTCTATTTGGATGCAAGCCTTCCTAGGCCAGGATGGAGGGGGGAGGGCCTTGGACTTCCCACAGGGCAGGGTACCATGCCCTCTTTTAAGGAAGCAGCAAGAGGGAGGAGGGGGGAGCGGGAGGGGACTGGAAGAAGGGGAGGAAATGTAATTTTTTAATGGAAAAAATAAAAGAATATGGAAAAAATAGTTTAATGGGTAGTGATGTTTCATAAGGCTTTTTCATACATCTTTAGTTTTCCTTAACTGAACTTCATTTCCCCCATGCCCTTAGTCCCACGCAACTACCTCTGTAACTCCCAGTGTTCTCCTCCTGTTATTTCATAACATATATGTTCTGTTATCTCACACCTTTACACTGTGTGAGCCTATTTGGTTTATGCTCACACCACATGCATTTTTGCATACTGACAAATGGTTTACATTTTCCTGCTCACTGCCATAACAGAGATTATCATTCATTTTGACAAAAACTATTACTGCCCATCCAAGTCAGTTGCTGAATCAAAACACATCACAATGTTGAGTGACCATTTTCTTTATTTTTTTTCTGTCATGTGATTTTATACTTAAATTGTATCTCTCCATAAGAACACAGATTAAGGATTAAGAATTTAAATGCTTGCTTGCTTAAGATTACTTTCCAAAATTGATTTTGTATCCACAAAACATGGCGCTTAAATATTTATTGTACATATTCTGTCCCCTACGTCAATGAGATTTTTCAAGAGTCTTGTCTTATGTAGACTAAATGATGCTTATGCCAGCACAAGGATGTTAAGAGCTTCTTACCTTTACCTTCCAAAAATGCTTAACATCATAATTTGGACTATGAAAATGCTAGTGAAATATTGATGGTTAAAATGTAGAATAAAGCCATAGTATATAAAAAATTGTCCAGTTATCTAATACCTGTAACTATTCAATTTATCATCTTTCCTCATCTTTTGATATCTTAAAGGAAGAAAAGCAATGGAATACTGGGCAAGAAAATTATATTATAAAAATACTTCTTCAGAATGATGATATCTTATTATTGTCCTGCCCTGGAGGACAGGAAGATATGCAAATTTGTGAGACTATATGATTAGAAAACTGTGCTGAAAATAATATAAAATATCAAAATGTATTTTGTTACGTACTTGGCATTTTCTGCATGAACACAATAAGAATGTAAATGAAACTGCCTAGGGAGTATATGCATATATACATACTTGGAATACATATGTTGAAGGGATCAAAAAAGAGAAATATAATAATAAATTTATTTTGACCCTATACCTATGAAAATGTCTGACAATGCAAAATACCATCTTTAATGTTGTTTACACTAACTGTGTATCCTAAGATGAATGTCAAGTCATGGGAGAAAATAGGTATTGAAAATGAGAAAGGTAATATCTTTCTCAAATATACTTAAAATTTAGTTATGACTGAAAATGGAACTCTGCTGAGCAGAATGAAAAAATAGTACAGTAAGAATATTTTACAGCTTTTATCTTCTCTACACTAGAAACTTCAACTTCTTACTGCTGCTTTTATGTACAGTTTTCATATATTTATTGTTTTAAAAGGGAGCATATTAGAAAAATGGAATAAAAGTGGAATCAAAACAAAAGAGATTCTTCTTTATTTTTATATTTTTGGACTCAGATCCATTCAGTAATGTCCAAGTTGTAATATCCAGTTCAATTACATTTTTGGCTTTCCATAAATTTCAGGAGTAGCTTCTTCAATTTATACAAGTTTCTTGCTAATTAAAACCATCCAGATAAATTATAAGCCTTTTAATTATTCTATTTTTCACATGGTAAAATGAAATGGCTTCTGTTTATATAGATGAACAGAAATGGTTATTTTGACTGATGAGGTTTCTTAAAGATAAAGAGAATTATCTCTGAACCACCCCCAAACTATATAAACTACACTATCCATGGAATAACATGTCTACACTGTTCATGGAATATCACATGCATCCTGTTCAAAGAATGTGACATGGAGATTCAGCCACATTCTCCTGTTTCCACACCCAGCAACTTGTCCACCTTCCTTAGTGCATACTTCCAATCTCAGTTCTCTCATGAAATTGTCTTCTTTTGGACGGATCTTTGTGAATATTTTTCTTTTGTATTTGGAAGGAAGTACGACGGACACAGAATAAGAGGTCCTGGGGCATGTATTCTCATAAAGCCATTAGTTTATCCACTTTTTCAAACAATTACTTAACATTTTCAAAGTCCACCAACAACGTATCAAATATGGTAAGCATAATTTCTTGAGCCTATGAGAGAGAATGAGAGAGAGAGAGAGCACAAGATAAATACCAAATACTTCGTTACCCAGACAAAAAAGTAATGCATGTAGCCATTAGAATTTAGAGAGATCAAAACTTTATACTTAGAATTCTAACCTTTAAATATCTAAGATAAATTTATATTGTTTCAATTTTTTAAATTCAATACAATCTGTGAAATCAGTTTTAAGAAACTGTACTGCTAGCTGGAGCACATTTCTTTACACAGATAAGAATAACTAAGAGATAAAAATATCTTGGAATGTTGTTGGTCCTGTGTATTTTGGGGGTTGAGGTTCAAAAAATTAGGTGAACGTACATAGAATATATAAAGATAGAAAGGACATTTAAAACTCAATGGAAAGAAAAATAAAGATCAAAAGTAACCAAAATCTGAAAATAATTCTTATCAAATTTATGTAATGTGTAAAAGAATTTGACAAGAGCTCAGCATCATTTATTACTTGAAAATTGTAAAGTAAATCAATTAGGTACAATTCCAACTGTTTTAAATGTGGCAAAACAACAAGCAATGTTGTCAACCATGAGAGAGCATGCACTTGTTTCCATCTAATTCTAGAGGTCCTGCAGCAATCCAAACGATGTGGCTGCTTTTGACAATATATGGACAGTGCTAAATGCAGTCTGAGCGTATTAAAGAAGTGTCTTTTAAAATACACATTCAAACACAAAACGGCATATGAGACCTACTATCACTTAGTTCATATTCTTCAACAAGAAAATCAGAAAAGGATGTATTCAGAACTTAAATGGAAAAAAACTGTGATGGTACAAAAGAATATTAGGTAGCAATAAGTATAAAAGAAACTCTTTTGTAATTAACCTACCTTTAATGACTACATGTGAAAAATATAGGAAGTTCTGAAAATATAACCTACATGCATAAATAAAGGGGAAACATTTTCTAGAAATTAACAGAGAAAGGTGAAGCTAGTTTGTTAAAATATGAAGCTCCTTAGATTCATGAAAGGTCTTCATGATGCAGGCTTGTGAGTTTCTGTTAAAACAGAAGTGCTAGAAGAGATGGCTGGCCAGTCAAGAGCACACAGTGCTGCTCTTACAGGGAGCCCGTGTTCAATTCCCAACCACCACATGGCAGATTACAACTACGTGTAACTCAAGCTCCAGTGGATCTGACTCTCTCAAACACCAATGTACACAAAAAATTTTAGAAAGAAAGAAAAAAGTTTACTGATGGAAAATTAAAGTTTTACTTAACCATAAATTTCCTCTATGTTACAAAGAGTACAACGAAGCAATCCAAATAAATAATAAATATCTCAAACCTTTTTGTTGTTGTTGTTATTTTTCATAGTATCTTAAAAGGGTAGTGATACATCAACTTTTGGGGGTTATTGTATAAATATGAGCTCATTTTTTATATAATATTTAAATATTTGAGCATGTTTTCTATTGTATATGGCGCTATACTCTATAATGTTATTTCCCAATAGGTGTGTATCACACCTTAAACATATTCACCCCAACCTCAAAAACTCCCACACTATCCTGAGTGAGATAACTCAGACCCAAAAATATGAATATGGTATGTACTAACTCATTAGTGGATTCTAGCCATAAACAAAGGACATTGAGCCTATAGTTAATGGTCCTAGAGAAGCTACATAATAAGGTTAACCAAAGGAAAACATATATAGATCCTCCTGGAAATTGGAAGCAGACAAGATTGCCAGGCAAAAGTTGGGAGCATGGGGGTGGGTGGTAGAGGGAAGGGGTAAGGGGAAAAAGAGGGGAGAAGGGGAGGGTTGGGGAGAGGTGAGTAGGATGGTAGAGATGGAGGAAGGACGGATATGGGAGCAGGAAAGGAGATATCTATATTAAGGGAGCCATTTTGGGGTTGGCAATAGACATGGCTCTGTAGGGGTTCCCAGGAGTCCACTCGAATGACCCCAGCTAGGAGCCTGGGCAGTGGAGGAGAGGGTGCCTGAACTGGCCTTGTCCCATAGTCACACTGATGAATATCACCATAGAACCTTCGTCTGGCGATGGACGGAGATAGAGACAGAGACCCACATTGGAGCACTGGACTGAACTCCCAAGTTCCAGTTGAAGAGTGGAAGGAGGGAGAATATGAGCAAGGAAGACAGGACCACGAAGGGTTGGTTCATCCACTGAGACAGAGTGCCTGAGCTAATTGGAGTTCACCAACACCAGCTGGACTCTGAATGAGCATGGGATCAAACTGGACCCTCTGAATGTGGTTGACAGTTGGGGCAAACTGAGGGGTCAATGATAATGGCACTGGGATTTGTCTCTACTGCATGTACGGGCTTTTGGGGGATCCTATTCTCTTTGGATGCACACCTTCCTAAGCCTGGATGTAGCGGGGAGGGCCATGGACTTCCCACAGGGCAGGGTACATTGCCCTCTCTGAGGACTGGAAGGTGTGGAGGTGGAGGGTGTGTGGGGGAGTGGGAGGAAGTAGGAGGATGAGAGAAAGTAGGGATTTTGATGATTGGTATTGTTTATAAAGTAATAAAAATAAATAAATAAATAAAAAATATTTAGAAGTAAATTTGACAACATGGTCTTTTTTCAAAATAACAATAACAGGTTCTATGGTCATGCTTATGACCTCCAAAATTTGGGTATTCCTGGGATATTTTGGCAAAGAATGTGCTGATTTTGCCCTTGTACAAAAAGTCTGCCTGTGAATAAATTGAAAACCTTTGGATTAATAGCTTCAGCAGAGGAAATTTCAGGGCAGCTCAATATTGACTGTGTCATATGGTTACTACTGGCCACTCTTATGCAGATTGATAATGAAAATTAAGAAGCTGATTGAAGAAAAATACAAAATGTAAAGTTTGTGCAGAAAAGGAGCACCAGGAAGTATAATGGAAAGAAGTCAAGTAATCAAGAAGATAAAATCTTAAAGTCTTTGGCTAAATTAAAGGGGGTGATGGTCTGAGGAAAAGACCCCCACTCAGCTAAACTTCCAACTTTTGTAGAGGAATAAAAGAAATTAAGGAAAACTGTCAAAGACAGAAAGCTTGTGAAAATGTATTTGAATGTGGGGTCTACATTCCAGTCCCAGAAAATAGAACAATTTGGCAGCTTTGGCCACATGGTTCTGGCTTTCGAGTTGAGATTATAAGACAGTGGTGGTGGAATTACCTTCCACCACAGAAGAAAGACTCTTAGACTAGGGATGTATCAGAATGTCCCTTCACAGAGACTCAAAAAGCTCTGAAGGTGAAGACTGATTAGTGTTGGAGACCCCAAGATGTTGAAGGCAGAGTCACTGGATTCTGCCCATGGTATCTGCTAAAAAGGTGTGGAACCAGACCAAGAAAGTTAAGTGTGTTGCAGCAACATAGTTGAAAGGAGATGGAGATATGAAGAGGATTTTGATTTCAAACAAGAAGATGCAGAATTTTGAGTTTGCCATGGTGAGTTTAGACCTTGGTTTTGTTCAGTATTTCCTCACCATGCTATATTTCTTCCTTTTTGGATTGTTAATGAATTTTCTGTGTCATTATGTATTATAAGTATGTTATACTTTTTTATTTATTTTGATTTGACAGAGGGTTGCAGTGAAGATATTGCCATGAGTCTCAGAGACGTTGAACCTCAGAGTTTAAATAGTGTTGAGACTGTAATAGATAATGGGAAATTGAAGTTTGATTAAATGTAATTTTTGCATTATGATAAGGCTACAAGTCTACGGAGGTCAGTTAGTGGAAAGGGGTGGTTTGAATATGAATATTCCCCATAGGCTCATATATTTGAGTGCTGAGTCATTAGGGAGTGGAACAATTTGAGAAGGATTAATAAATGTGGCCTGATTGGAGCAGATGTTGCCTTATTGGAGTAAATGGGGAGTGAACTTGGAGGTTTCAAAAGCCCAGTCCAGGCTCCTACATATTCAGATGTAAAACTCTCAGTTCCTTATCACAGTGTCTGTCTGCATGTTAGCCTGCTCCCTGATGTGATGATGAGGAAATAAACTTCTGAAGCTGTAAGCAAGCCCAAATTACATGTTCTCTTTTGTAAGAGTTGCTGTGGTAATGGGGTCACTTTTCAGTAATAGAACTCTAACCAAGAAAGGGCTGTAGCATAATGATGTAGCATCAAATCAGAAGGGACTTATCATGTAGTTTTGTTGGGTAATTAAAAGCAATGCAAATAGCCCATATTTTTTAAGTAGCTTCTGAGGCTTTCCTGATTAATAATTAAAGGAAAGGTATTCTCTGCCTTGCACTGATATATTCATTTAATATCACATGTTTCAAGGATGTGATGTTAGTTCCACTATTTAGTTGCATTTTACTTAAATTTTTGAGTAACAATAACTGAATTTTGTATAGAATGAAATGCTTTCCTCAAGATAACTTCTTAATTAATTATTCCACATATTATTATAATATCTGTTATGTAATTTGTATTACAGTATATAACATTCTATACTCCAATTGTCAACATTTTTGCTTGTGAATACTCATTTTGCAATATTTTGCAATTAATGGAGTCAAAAGAAACATTTACATTTTCCTTCCAGTGATGCCTACCCTTAGGACTACTCTCAGCAGAATATAATATCAATATTTTCTGATCTTTTTTACTAACAAACCTCTTACTACATGACATAAGAGTGTATAGAAGTAATTACAGTACATGTTAATTCTAATAGTTACCTTTAGTTCATGTAGAATATCAACTGCCCTATTCCAAAAGATCTTGTTCCAAAGCCTGCCTAATTTTTGTTTGTGAAATTAAGTTCCTTTTCTTCTGTTGAGACTTCTACAGTTAGTTTAGAAAAACTACCAAGAGGTTAATTACTAAGTCATTTTCAAAGTCAGTAAATTATTTCCTCAGCAGTCTTTCCACTGAGGAATTGTCTTGGGTGTTTAATCAGTGGAAACACATCACCACTATTACAGATTTTACTCTCTTAAAGCTACACATTCCAAATAAAAATCTATCCCATTTCTTTTTCACATGAAGCAGTCCCCAAATAACAATTTCCCTACATAGACACGAACATGCATTAAATGCTATGAATTCTGAACTTCAGTTAATTTGGGGGTTACTATAAAAATTCAGTATCGTATAATTCAGTGTATTTTATAATTCTCTGCATATATTTTCTAGTCACAAAAGAGCAAATCTTTTTGAGGAGAGTGGAATGTCTCTTCAGGATCAGTCCAAGGTTTATTCCCTGAAAGTTCAGAATCAGTGCCTTTTCCAATTTCAGTCTTGTGGTGAATGATGCCCAACTTCCCAGATCAGGTTTCCTAAGAACTCCTCAGAAGATCCCATTTCCCATTGCCCCTAGTGCCATTCCACATTTATAGTTGTTGCATGGATTATTGAAGTACCTGACCCATATTCCCTAGTTCAATTCTTTATCTCCTCCACCATGACATTTTTATCACTATCTCTGCATCCTTCAACCCTCACATGGCTTCTAAGTCTCTAAAATGAAGTCCTGGCTCCAAATTCAGGTTCTTAAGCTTTGACTCATCATTCCTCCTAGAACCACGACCCTTGGAAACTCACTTGGAGTTTCCCTTCCTCTCTCATTTCTTCAGCAACTCATGCCTCCTTCTTCTCATCCCTCTAAGATTCCATGAGTTCTTTAGCTTTTACCCAAACATGCAGGATTTATAAAAGTCAATGTCTGATACCCATGCACTCAACAATGTTAGCTGCCTCACTTATGAACTCAAAGCTGATTTCTATGTCACCAAATCACAAGTATTTGAAACAAATATGGGCTTCCAAACTTTTTTCTTCTTAAGTAGAGAAGGCTTGTTTGTGTGAGAAGTAGCTGTCAGTGTATGGCTATTTATCAAGAATGGTGTTCCCCAAAGTTCCCAAAGTCTTCCTCTTTCAGGATCTCTGAGACACTGGCATTGGGCACTGTGGTCATGAGACCCCTTCAGTTCCTTTTCTGCATAGGTGTGCTAATAAGGCACAAGATTACTCTATCTCACTTCTGTGAAATAAAGGTGAGTGGGTCCTACTCTGGAGATTGGAGATGCTGGGATATGTGGATCCCATTCACTGGAGGCTGGAGAGGTTGGGCTAACAGACCTCTGTGGGAAGCTGGATACATAGAAATTTAGATTTCAGTAGTACATCCTGAGGAAAAAGCTCCAATATTCTCCACCCAGTGACAATAGAGTAACAACTGTGCACAGACAGACAGACTGTCAAAGAATTCTAATGAAGGAAGCCTTGATAACATGACTCAAGTATGAAATGAGTAGTCTGTGTAGTACTCCTCATCAGTTTTATCACTTTGGTTAGGAAAGATCTCTAAACTTCACTTGTCTAATCTTGTCAAGGATATTTCTTACTGCAAGAACTTTAATAGCAGATTCCCTGAAACAGATGTTCAAGTCATGACACTTTTAATAGTCAGCTCAGAATATGCTTTGATCTGCCATTTCATAATCAGGAAAGCAAAAAGTACTTGGAAATTTACTAATTGGACCAATCTATGGATTCAATATATAACTGAGTTAAATATGGAGTAACATTTAGTAGTCATCAAAACAATAATCCTTGTTTTAATATCTATAAATTTGATAAACAGTGATACTAAAAATAATTTAACATCCATTTAGCATATTATATATTTCAAGAACACATTAAAATTACTTTCCAGGACTATAGAATTTAATTTAGATCTAAACATGATAGAAATCTTCAGCTATCAGGTTTTTATTGCCCGAAACACCTATGGGTCATTGGCCACAGAATTTGTATTGTGAGCATTTTAAATTTCATACCCAGAATTTCCCAACATACTCTGGAGAGTCACTCTTATTGGATCATCTTTAGGATCTCAGATAGTTTCTATTTGTCATTGTGCACCTCATCCAATTAGCAGCACATTATGGGCCTCTAAGGATTCCATCCTCAGCAGCTTTAGCACATTTAAGAATGAAAGATTTATTACAAGTAAAGAAGACATCACAGGTTTTCTGGAAGTTTGAAATAAAACAGTGTTATTGCTTATTTGAGAATGAATCATTAGGATCATCAATAAAAAAACTTTCTTCTAATGATTAAGATAATTTTTAATCAATTTAAAACAAATGAATTTGTTTCTATAAAGAAGAATAGGAATATAACATTTTTATCATAGGAGTTTATAAGTACTATTAACTACTGTTAACAACCAGGCATATGACTACAAGTAGCTACAAGAAATTGGAAAACATAATAAGGAGGTTTAGGTAAAGGGCATTATCTGGTAAAATCCTCATTGAACTGGTTAGTTTGAATGGAGCCTGAGTTAAGTACAAAAGCTGAAGTATTCCATTATTTGGTTTTTAAGACCTTAAACAGAAGAGGCTTGAATCTATGGCACAAAGTTCAGGGTCATACTAACGTAGACCACAAAATAGGAATTGGGTCTGTATCTACCCTAAAATCTGGAGGTGGAAGATAATAAGCCAGGATAAGACAAAAAGGTAGATGCTGAGACAGGTCAATATGAACAAAGGTTTTGACACATAGTACCTTTCTGACTGATAGCTTGACAGCCTTTCAGTAAAAGATATCTACACCCCATCCACTTCAAAGGGGTTTGAACTTCCAACTGGCCTTACTACTCATAGTCTCCTGCTGTGAACCGGACACATGACTTCAAAAGATGAAACAGTTCTGAAGAGTAAGGTAAAATCATCAACGGCCCTTGAAAACGACACCCAAGTATTACAAAATTACACCTTTAAGAGTATGATAATCTTTTGTAGAAAATGTGTGTTGATTTGGCAATTTCCATTTAATTGAAATATTTCATTTATGTATTAAAATTGATTTTTTGTTGAGAAAGTTTTAGTAAAGTCTTTATATATAAATATTTGGTACACACTTAAAAGTATTTGATCCTTCCCTTTATCAGTAAAATCTGAGAAGGAGTGCAGAGGAAAAATCTAATTGTCAATTTTACCTTGCTCCTAGAAGGAAGCAGCTGAATCATTCTTCATTTAAAATAATTTGGTTTTTATCTGAAAATTAAAGAAGAAGTCAGATATTTTTATGACAAGATAGTATGATGTGGTATTTTCCTAAATGTTTAATATATGCTGGGGGTCTCACCAAAATCAACACAGAAACCTGGACTATGGATACATATGCATTGTGAGGCAGAGTTAGGTATATCCAGGAGCTGCCAATGCATTAAGCCTAGTAAAAATCACATGCTTCAGGTCCACAGGTACCCTGTCTCAAAGGAGTCAGACAGAAGAAAGTAAAGAAATATACGTCATTTGTTTTATTGACTCTACATGCAAACACAGGTTCATAAATGTGCAAATTGCATGAGCATCCACTACTCACAGAAACCGCACACATTCACTCAGATGTCTCTATGTCTCTCTCTCTCTTTTCCTTTCTCTCACTCTCTTTCTGTCTCTCTCTCTCTTTTCCTCTCTCTCTCTCTCACTCTCTCTCTCTTTTTCTGACACACACACACACACACACACACACACACACACACACACACACACATACACCATGCTTTAGACATATAAACGAGAGGCTGGAAGTAGATCAACACTGAAGAGTGTGCGTATTGCTTTCTCATAGTATGGATACGTGCATGCACATGGTGTATACACTCAGAACCATACACATAAATACAAAATAAACCAACAAGTTGTTTTTGAAAGATATTAGGAAAAGCATAAGTTACGCATTTTGAAATTGTTTTTAGATCTATGGACAGTTAGGGAAGGAGATGACAGGAAAACACATTAAAGTGTTTAAGACTTTTGGCTCATCATCACCAAGGGATGGGTTTGTTGAATTCGGTCTAGTTTTCTTTAACCTGTGTCTTTGATCAATAATGCCTTTCTTACAGCAAAAATTATGTGTAAATATTTTTGTCATTTCTCAGTGAAAATGATTTTATTTTTTTCATGTTTCTTCTTCCTGCTTCTGTTTCTGGTGAATATTTAAATTTTTAGTTTGATATAATGTTTATACATGTATATATCTGTAATATATGCCTATTGAAACACTTAATGAAAATTTGATATACAGATATACTGTGTAATGGTTAGAGTAATTATCAATCCTGTCTCCTCAAACACTTATCTTTTCTATGTGTTTAATGCTTAAAACATTTAAAGATATTTTGAAATGTGTAAAAAATATTAGTCACTATATTGACCCAGCTCTGCTAGATGATTTCAAAAGCTGTCTTCGTCTCTGACTGAGTTTTGCACTAGCAATCTAAACTCACTCACTTTCCTCCCTTATATGCCTCCTAATGTTTATTTATTCCCAATCTGTTCCCTATTCTGGTGATATATAGATATTCAGCCCCAAAATTGTGTCTGTAACATTTATAATTTTGAGACTTGATTGCATTTTAAGGAGTTTCCTATTTGTAATTATTTATAATTTTTGATATCTAATTATGGTTATTTTAAAAGCAATTTGTGCTTACTATCACTGTTTTTTATATTATCATTTTCCATTTAGTTATTTTTCTATTGGAGGGCATATGCTTGTGATAATACATATGTGGAGTTCAGGCCTACTTGTAGGTGTTCATTTCTTCCACCTGTATGTAGCCAGATTTGAACTCGCTTATCAAGTTAGGAAGCAGGCATAACTATACAATGAGCCATGCTATATCCTCTCTCTTTTGAAGTTATGCTATAACATTGACTTTTTCTTTTAAAATACTCAACTGACTGAAAATTTATCTTTATTGATTATAACCAAGAATGAGAAAATACTAAGTCATAATTAAGAAACTCTTAAAAATTCTTGAAAGATCAAATATGTATTTTATTGTCCTGTATCCTGAATTGCCAAACTTTTTAAAAATATTTATTACTGTTTTAGAAAAGATGAAAATATTAGATCAAATCTCACATGTTTTGAAGTTCTTGAGATTTATGGTTATTGCATTTTAAATTCATCATTGTTATTCCAAAACACAGAGTTTGTTTGATATACTTGATTCAGAGTCCCAAGAATCTCAAATTTAAATTGAATAAAAATGGAGCTCAGAAATTTCATACCAATAAATATTTTGAAATAAACAATCTTATGAATAAGGATTCTAAGCAAATTGCAGAGTAATTTTAGCACGTTATCCTTTTCAAAAAATTAGAGTACCAGAAATTCAGTACTACACAGTGATTGATCATTTCATGTCATTAACTTTCTGCACACAAATGCTGAGATTTCAGTTTCCTGGAACTGAATTTAAAAAGTAATTATCTGAGAAAACACTGAATGTTCTTTTGTATTAACCTTATTTCTAAGTTTCAGAAAAATGCACTACAAAGCAATGCAGTTATTATAGATATTTTTAAAGACTTTGTGTATTGAGAACGTACACCTACAACCCAAAGTGTAATAATGTTCTGTCTTTTGATATATCTAAATGCAGCAGCATACAATTGTGCATGGAAATAGGAACAGGGCTGATCCTGCTGGCTTGAAACTGTCTCACTTGTGTCAATAAACAGACAAATGCTCCCCTAAATTAAATCCCACCCATTGTTTTTCTCTTACTCATTAATGACATTGTAGGGAAAGAACAGAGCTATTAAAAGATGAAGTGTGAATGTGATAGAAAGAATCGTTAACTTTGGTGCATACATAGGCATTGCTCACCCATTCCCTGACACATAGCCTGAGAGGACATGCTTGTTTATCACTTTTGTTTGTAAAAATAAATTTTGGAATGTGTATTCATAAAAACACACCCATTTAAAACCTAATTTTAAATGTTACATGTGCAATTTTATTTTAAAATTATAGGTAATAAAAATCATTAACACAGGTTTCTATCACTTTAAACAGTAATAAAGAAGTTAAAGGGGGTTAGGGTTAAAGATAACTTGTTCACTGTTTGTCTCACATGTCTAAAGACTTGCATTTAAAACAATATATTAAAATAGAATAATAAGCAATGGAATAGTTTAAATTCAGACAATAAAATTATTGTTACTTAATTTTTATGATATAGAATATGGATGCAATATTAAATTGACAAATTGATGTTTTTCATAAGTAAAATAAATAATTATAAATAATTTGAATGTATTTACTGAAAACATTGTAATATTTAGATAATCATACATTCAAAACACCTTTCCCATCACCGACATATACCCATAAGCAATGGCAGACTAATAATTTTTTCTTCAGTCTTACCTTTGAAGAAAATTTACTATTACTCTGCTTTTGATCTGTGTAATATAGTACTCATTTTGTTCTTACTGAGGTAGCCTTTCTCAAGGTAAATATTTTTGTTCTTTACACTAAATGAATCAATGCCTTACTAATCAATTGTGTGTAATTATTCAACCCACAATGTTCCAAAATGTTCTTTCAAATATCACATTGCTAACATGAGTATGATTCCACTGAGTCACTAAATAATGGATTCCCTAAAACAATAGATAGAGTCAATGTACACAGTGGCACAGTAGCAATCTGCTTCATTCTCTTTGTAATTACCATCTGTTTGTACTGATGAGGTAGAATCTGCCAGTGTCATATCAATGACACCAACGGGAAGTTTATAATTAGTAATACTGTAAGTGTCAGATCATTATTATCGACATATTACACTTGCATGACAGTGGATTTTAAATGTGGTAAATTGCAGACTTGAGCATAATCAATGTTCCAGATGGATATTTTAAGTCAAATTAATTGCTTAGAAATTATTTTCTCTTAAAATTTTATCAACTGTTTACATTTATAGAAACTCATGATTAGCTGGTAATAATGTTACTATTAATTAAATTGATGAGTTATGTAAATTTCACTATGGTTCATCAAATTATGACTTACTGATACAATAATGACAGTAGTGAGTACTTAGTGTCAAGATTTCATGGATTAAAAATACTTAAAATATGAAGTAACCCAGACCCAGAAAGACAACTATTACATGTACTCACTCATAAGTGTTTTTTAAACATAAAGCAAAGAAAACCAGCCCACAAATCACAATCCCAGAGAACCTAGACAACATTGAGGACCCTAAGAGAGAGATACATAGATCTAATCTACATGAAAAAAACAAGATTCCTGAGTAAATTGGGATCATGGGGACCTTGGGAAATGGTTGAAGGGGAGGGAAGAGGCAGGAAGGGGAGCCGAGAAAAATGTAGAGCTCAATAAAAATAAATTTTAAAAATCCAAAAATAATACTTAAAATAGAGTTAAAAAGCATGAAACAAGAACATCTTCTTTCAATAAAGATTCAGGGGCATCTTCCTAAAACTTCTTGATATGACTATTTTCATAAATAATAAGATAATCATATCATAAAGATATTATAAACATAATCATATATATTTGTTATGACAGTTTGACAAATGTCTAATGTCAAGTTGCTCTGTCAATTTTAAGTTTAGGTGTAATGAGGAAATGTATGTGAGATAATATTTATAGTTTTTAGATTATTAAATACACTTAATATATGTATATTGAGGAAGGCCACGCATAAACAGAAACATTAAGGTCTACTAACATTTGTGTTATATAATCTTTTATTTATTCATATATTTCTGGGGATGGCTGATGGGTGGTATAGGGTATAATACAAGAAGGGGGATGTTGTTATAGTAAATATAAACCATGTGCAATATAGTTTGAGATTGAATGTAAAAGAGACTGTGAGACTGAAGCACTTATGGAATAGTATACATATTTTGTTGAAGAAATGGTAGCAATATGAATGTTACAGCAATACTAATAAGGGTTCAGTATCAAAGAAAAATATATATCCTCTCATAAAGATATATTTGTAGACATGCACATGTTGGAGTTCTTTTAACAACGATTCCTAAAGAAATAGCAAGTATGTAACTAGAGACTGGAAGTAATAATACCCTTTTGATATATAAGGGTAGAAATCTTCCTTGTACTCAGGGATCTTTTACTCCCAAACACATATACATGGATGTGATTGTATTTGGTAACATATCTCTGTGGATGCAATCAGATATAAAAATGAAGTCAGAGTAAGAAATGGAGTATTTTTATTACATCATAACTCCTGCTTTATACAATGATTGCCTATATGATGAGGAAAGTCAGAAAACGAGATCTAAATATTTTGATTCTAGCCTGAATTCTTTGCATGCTTTATAAGTTAATCATATTTTTTACCACAGGAGTCACAGTTACCTCTGTAGATTGCTTCTGTACTTAGTATCTATCATGTCCTAAAGCTTCCTGTTATTCTTTTAAGTTGAAAGACCTCAAAATTGATGAGAGTCTCATGTTAATACTCTGAAGATAGGGATTGGTAAATAGACAGTGTTCTTACCCCCAACTCAAGAGGAGGTTATTTCTATACCCACACATAGGATTTGGGTACAATACCTCTACTTTTCTCCACCATGAACCAGGATTTTTTATTAATCAAATAGACATTTCCTTCTTCTGTTCAAATCCCTTTTATTATTTATGTTCCATGACCTAGGAAGAAAGGAAAGTACTAGAGTATGATGAACATTGACTTAAAATTCTCATCACAAGATTTCCCCTATATATTTCTTTCATAATCATTTTTAGGCCTGTTACTTGTAAATGGATATGACTAATGGACATGCATTTTCAAATAGTGTGTAGTCCATGTTAAAGATTATATGCAGACAATTGTTCAGAATTTTTTTTATTCAAAATTGTATCTACTTGTTTTTCTGAGATTATGTAAATCCCCTTCCCTACTTAAAATAGCATGTTTTTTCTATCCAACCTGCATAAGAAATAAAGTTGCATTTATGTTAATTCAAAAATATTAATTTATGTATATTAATGAGCTCTTCCAATTGCAGGAGGGAATACACATCCTTATATAGACACATGGAGAAAAAGTACAATAGGAAGCTAAGCAACTGAGAACATAGTGATTCTAAGTAAATGCTTAAGATTATATAAAACCTGATTTTTGGAAGTACATGTTTTCTTTATAAAACTCATTTCTAAAGTTTTATATTATAAAAGGTTGAATTAAGCATAAGAATATAGTTTTATACATTTGGAAGTTTTCTAAGGAAAAACATCAGACTGTGATGTATTTGTGGCTTTTGCATTTTCATCCACATGAAAAGATATGCGAGTCAAACTGAGTTTCAGATACAGTAATGTCAGTGCTGGTGGCCAACTGTGTGAGAAATGACAGATAATGACACAGAAAGTGATCACAATTTCCAGGACACCAGTTAAGGCATATTGGCTCTCTCCTGCTGAATGTGAGCGCAATTCTGTGATGTTCGTAGAAAAGAGCTAAAGCTTATTAAGAACTCACCATGGTAAAAGCTAGATGAAAAACTGAGCTGAGTGTTTCATGCACCTCTTAGGGATATAGATCCAGTAGCACCAAGAAATACATAAATTCATACACAAAATAAGTGAATAATTTCTGTAAACATTTAACAAAATACTTTATTTAAAATATATATTAAGGAACAGGAATTGCTTTCTTGGTTATAAACATAACAGGAAATACAAGAAGTAATCTTTCATTGGTGTTAATATTTACAAGACTCCAAAAAGAATCATCAAACCAGAGATCAAATTCTAAAGTTCGTGAAGTTTTATATCTATATTTATAATACTTTTTATTTTAGTTCAAGTAGAGGTGGTGGAAAACAAAACAAAAACGTGCTCTCTAATGTTGATGATCATAATCATACCTAGAGGATTAAACTTCAAAATATAATTGAAATAAAAGAAAGTATGTTTATTCATAATATATCAGAAATTTGCTGAAGGAAAACAAAATTAAAGCCAAAATGTATTTCATTATTCATAAGATACTTTTGAAAATTAACAGGAGTGACTGTACATTGCAGTAGAGACTAACCAGAAGTAAAAGTGTTTCTGCAATGTATTTGCATCCAGCTATCATTGCTAAAATACAGTCATGGTGCTGAGTGTATAGTTTAATAAATTAGCACAGTTTTGCAAGGGCTTAAGATCAATCCCAAATTCAGAACAATGGGAAAGGTTGCACAGTCTCATATACTTTCTTAATAAACATGGAAAGGTGGATTCTTAACTTCTGGGGACAAAGCACCAGGTTGCTGGAGATTTAAGTTTGCTACCAAACAGTGAAGCTTAGACAAAGCTAAATATTACATTTGGGAGACATCAGGTAAATATAAAAAGTTTCCTGAGGACAAAAATGAAAAAAATATATATATTTTCAGATGGAAATGTGACCTATTTTAACCAGGAGACAGAGAATAAAGGAACTAATTTGAAATCTAAAGACCATATACAGCATTATACTCATATGGTCTTGAGAGGCCAGTATGTGCTGTCATTTCTGGTCCTTTTTATTTCACTAAGAGTTCATCTTTAGCATTCTGAAGATCAACTACTTCACACTTCTGTGAAAAATAGGGATAGATGTGCTGTGAGACAATGGTTTGTACCCTGTAAATTGTATTTTAATAAAATGCTGATTGGCCAGTAGCCAGGCAGGAAATAGGGGTAGGGCAACAAGAATTCTAAGAAGAGGAAAGTCCTGGTCAGCAGTTGTGACCCAGCCACAGAAGAAGAAAGATGTGACAGCCTCTCCAAATAATGTACCAAGCCATGTGGCTAAATAGACAAGAATAATGGGCTAATATAAGTTGTAAGACTTAATAAGAAGTCTGAGCTACTAGGTCACTTAGTTTATAACTAATGTAAACCACTGTGTGATTTTGGGGGGATTTAATAATTGTGGGAACAGTACAGGACAGAAAACTCTGTCAACAGAGAAAACCTCAGCCAACAAATGCCTTCCACATGGACAACTGCATCCACATAAAGCCTGAGAGAGCTTGGGAAGTTATTCTAGACAGAAAAGTATAGTGTTAAGCATGGCTAATTGATAACAGCATTTTCTCAGATGGGCTCTGTTTGCTAGAGGCAAGCAATCTCATTTAATAGAGGCTTTCTGACTCAGCATTAGCTGCAAAAACCTGCAGCTCTTTTAAGAGGTTCTGTCTCAAAACACTTAAATGGTGTTGATGAAAAGCTGACTGCATGCTTTTTGGTGGTGGCAGGGACCTTGAAATGTCATAGAGTTGTGTCAATAAACATGGCTTTGGCCAGTACTTCCGACACAAGGCTGGAATCTCAGAAAGCTAAAAAATGGGCTGGATCCAGCCATCAAAGCCACATCTTTAATCCTAGCCATATTGCTTAGCAAATTAAAGACTCATGTGGTCAGAAAAAGAGAGAGAGATACAATAAAGATAGATTCAAAGATGACGAAAACCTCTAAAGGGTTCACAGTATGTTAAAAATATATATAGGCTTGGGAGAGAAAAGAAACAAAGGATAAATTCCTTAAAATAAGAAAAAGAGTAATTGGGTGTGGTGGCACCACCTTTTATCCCAACACTTGGGAGGCAGAGGCAAACAGATCTCTGTGAATTCAAGGTGTGGTGTCACACACCTTTAATCCCAGCATTTGGGAGGCAGAGGCAGTCAGATCTCTCTGAGTTCAAGGACAGCCTGGTTCTATGGAGTGAGTTCCAGGACAAAGATACATAGAGAAAACCTGTCTCAAAAAGCCAAAAATTAAAAATAAAAAAATAGAGCTTAAAATAAAGCCACATAAAGATGGAAAACACACAGAGAATATGGATACTGTATGTTATTATGTTCTCTTTGAATTGTTTGAATGCTGAGGAAGGAGCAACAGCTGTCAAAAGATATTTATTTATAAATGCTGCTGAATTAATACAAGATAGGTATTTTGAAAATACTTTGACTTCAAAATTGAAGTCAAAAGGTATGTTAATTTGGAGAGGAGGTTTTGCCTTTGTTTCCACAGGAAATGTGAGGCTGTGGATTCATTCTGAGTTAAGAAACATCAGGTTTGATCAAGGAAGACCACCTGAGAAATGTCTGGTAGAAACAGATGGCCCAGATTTCTGAGTTCTACATCCAGAACAGATTCAAGACTGCTGCCTGAGATGATCAAGCCTCACAGGATACTCCAGTCAGGACTTGATCATAATTCAAAATTTTCTTTAAGTCCCCATAAGATTATCAGCACCCCCAACTAGCAGGAAGTAGCCTAGAAAACAATGCCTACATTTCCAAAATATGGAGTATGGATATTTTTCTTTGTTTAGAATGTTGGTTAAAAGTTGTTATGGATAATGTTCAGGAGAAAATCTAAACAAAGGATATTAGATTCAGAGTTCTTGTTCTTTAAAAAAAAAGGTGGGAGGAGTGCTGTGGGACAATGGTTTGTACCCTGTCAATTATATTTTTATAAAACACTGATTGGCCAGTAGCCAGGCAGAAAGTACAGGTGGGGCAATGAGAAATATAGGAAGAGGAAAGTCCTGGTCTGTGGTTTTGACCCAGCTACAGAAGAAGCAAGATGTGAATGCCTTGCCAAATAAGGTACCGATCCATGTGGCTAACACAGACAAGAATAATGGGCTAATATAAATTATTAGAGTTAATAAGAAGTCTGAGCTACTAGGGCAATCAGTTTACAACTAATGTAGACCTCTGCATGATTTCTTTGGGACTTAATGACTGTGGGAACTGGGCAGGACATTAAACTTTGTGAACAGAGAAATCCTCAGTCGACACAGATAAATAGAAAAACACAACTCTATTTCTTTTATCATTGTTATGTTCTTAAAGGGCTTCACTCAAATAGAATTTCACATTTTCCAATATTTGAATTTCTAAACTTAAAGGAAAACTCTTTTTTTAATTCATCATTGTGTACAATAGGAATAAATTTAATTGTGCATATGGTCAAGATCACAAATGAGACGCTATCAAGGAAGGCTAGGGGCAAGAACTATAGATTGATGAGAACCTGAGACCATGCCTACAGAACTGAAAGATTGTGAACTTTGCTGCTTCCACCAGGAAATTCCTGGTGAATGTTTTCAGGAAAAATAAGATACTCACAGGATGTGTTGGCATAGCAAACAAGAGGTTGAGGCAGAAGTAGAACGATCTCTCTGAGTGCCAGGCCAGCCTGGTCTACATAGTGAGTCCTAGCACAGCAAGAGTAACATGGCAGTGCTACATCTAAAAATAAAAAAAATAAAATAATAAGGTATGAAAAGCCAAAAGTGTTATCTTTTGCTACACTACCTCATAGTGATGAAGCATGGCTATTTTAGTATATTTTATAAAATAAAAATGTTTAATGATTTATGTGAATTAACAGTTAATTAAGTTCACATTTTAGCGTTTTTGTATAGTTATACTGAATCTGGTGGAATTCAAGTATTTCACAATGTCTGATTCATCATTTAATGACTTAAGAATGTATGTAACTTGCTCATGTCCAACATTATAAACACAATCTAGAATATGCAAGAATATTCTCACTCAGATATTTCTACACTACTTGAATTGTTTCTTATTTTTGGAGACATGGTGGTGCCAGGAATGACATCATCAAAATATTATTTCAATAGATAGAAGCACAAGAGTATTGCAAATGCAACCCATATACAAAAGAAGTGATATTGAATAAAGAATTAATCTGCTAATTTAAAACAAGCAAATAGAACAATGTGGCAATAGGTTATTAATAGCAATCCACTATAAGATACATTAGATATCTAAAAGAAATTCACATATTTAGTGGATTTTAGCATATCCAGACTCCCAGTTTAATTTTTACATTATTCTCATACAAATTATTCATATTTCCTTTTGAATGCATGTAAAGTTTATTACAATAATCTATCATTTTCATTTTTGTAAAATATTTATTTTAATCAGCGAAAGTATATTAATATAAAACATGCAATAGAATACTTAGGTATTACAATCTTATGTCTATAGAGCATATAAAAATTTACCTATAATAAATAATGATCTCTGCTCCTAAGGTGTTTCAAATGCCAAACCAGTTAAGTTCACAGATGTGTGCTTTGTAACCTTATAAATCTGAACTTAACTAGAAAGAAAATGCATTTCAAAATAATACTTGACTCTTCAAAATATTTTATAATATGACTAAAGACTCTCTGAATGTGGCGGCGAAAGTTGGCAGATGGAGAACCTATCAACAATGACACCAGGACCTATTTCTTCTGCATGTATTATCTTTTTGAGAACCGAGTCTTTTTGAATGCACTCCTTCCTAGGCCGGGAGGGATGGGGGTGGGCCTTGGACTTCCAACAGGGCAGGACACCATGCCCTCTTTCAAGGAAGAAGGGGGAGGGAGGAGGGGTGGGGGGGTAGTGGGAGGGGACCGGGAGAAGGGGAAGAAAGGAAAAAAAATTTTATTTCTTTAATTATGTTCTTGAATGGAAAAAATAAAACAAAACAATGTATGGAAAAAAAAGAAAAAGTGAATTATATTAAAATACTTATACCTTACGTTTTATTTTAAGTAATGAAAATATTTAAATAAAAATATTGATCCATAAAAAAAAAGAAAACACAGAGACAGAATTGATGTTCAACCCAAAAACAAGAAAAGCAAAGCAGCCAAGCCATTAGAGAAGTCTTACCTCTACCAAGGTTCAGCAACTGCAGACTAAGCCTCCCTCTCCTCACATTTTATATTCCCTCTAGTGCTAGGATTAAAGACATATGACTCCTTTGTACTGGAATTAAAGGTGGAGGCCACCACCACCTGGATTTATTTCTGCATTGATCTTGTGTAACCCAGGGTGGCCTTGAACTCACTGAGATCCATCTGACTTTGTCTCCCAAATCCTGGGATTAAAGATGTCTCTCACCATTGCCTGAACTCTAGTGGCTTTAGATTTGTCTTTGGTCATCAGGCAAGATTTCTTATCAAAATACAAATGATATACCATTACAAAATTTTAAGTAAATTATCCTTTTTTCTGCACTAGTTCTTTTTTCATCTTACCTTTATGGTAACAGACAGTTTTTCTTACTCTGATATTTTTATTGCAAATAAAAAATACAACTCAGGGATGGAAATCTGTAAGAAACTCATGGGCTAAGGTATAGGGATATTGTAAATGGTCCTTGTTCTTCTCTTACATATCACCCTCCTGACAACTTGATGTAGTCACCAACAAGGAAATTTTCAGTGGTTCATCATCTAGAAAATTTTAGATAGGATTTTCACATCAGTCATTAGACCTAATCTCAATTTCTAGAACCCTTTCCCAATTTTTGAAGGTGCCTGGTAGGAGATGGAAAAAAATTCAAACAATTTAGCTTTGACCAATTTTCTTGACCAAGTCTTGAGATTATAATTACAAATTTCACCCTTTCCTTTCTTTCCTTCAAACCTTCCCTTATATCTATCTATTTCTGGTCTGTCTAAAGTCCATGGCCTCTTACCATTGTTGTGCAAAACATAAAGGTATATGCATATGTAGATAATTTCCTAAATATAACTTTGTCATCCTGTATAGTTGCTTAAAGGTAAGTTTTCAAGAGTAACTGTTTGATATTAGCTAACCACTTGGTCAACTTTTCCTTAAGATTACTGTTTCTCCTTCTCTTGACATTCCTTAGTCACCTGTAATCCCTAGTGTAGGGTTGAGGACACATAGGACTTTTGCTTGTGCATTGTGTCATGTTTGTTGGTTCCTTCCTCCAGCAGCTCCTGTTTTGGCAGTCATGTTGGTGATAAATTATGGTTGTAGCTTCTGGTATTAGTAGGGGATTCAATTCCCTAGTGTTTTGTTGAAAGGAGAGGGTCCTTTTATTCAGGCCGCCCGTCTAGCTTACACCCGAAACAAACCACAAAAAATTGTATTAATTAAATCACTGCCTGGCCCATTATCTCTAGCTTCCTATTGACTCTCACCTCTTGATTTAATCCATTTCTATTAATCTGTGTTCACCACAATGCCATGGCTTACCGTGAAAGGCTTAGCATGTCGACTTGGTGTCTCCATGGCAGCTCTCTGACTCTGCTTCCTTCCTTCCAGAATTCAGTTCTGTCTTCTCTACCTACCTAAGTTATGCCCTATCAGGCCAAGCAATTTCTTTATTGATTAACCAATGAAAACAACACATAAACAGAAGGAACTCCTACATCAATGTTTTGCCTCTATAAGTCTTTCTGATCCCTCTTCTGAAATGGTGCCTAAGCATTAGGTGTGACAGTGCTAGACTCCATAATTCTGCATTTGGATCAACTTTCATTTTCTATAATGGTCTTCATTTGTTGCAAGGAAAAGTTTCCATGATGAGGCATTAAGACTACACTTACCTGTGTTTATAAGGACAAATGCTGATACTGATAGGACTTATTTTCAATTAGTAGTGTTGTAGGTTTTCCTCTGCCATCTTTGACTTCAGTAGTGCTGAATAGTTAGTTTTCCAGTATCAGACACGTTTTTCCACGCAGATCTTAAGTCCAAATAGAAACCGATGGTTACTAACAAGGTATGTGTGCCACCACTTTTCCATTATGATTATTGTGTCCCTTTCGTCATTAATGTAGTTCATAGGTGTCACAGCTAGGTTGGACTGTTGGTGGCTTACCACCTCTTACAAATTGATTTTTCAAACAAAAGATGACTATATTTACTTTGGACATAAAATTTGAGAACTTGGGGGCTGAGGCAAAAAAATTTCCACAGGTTTAAGGTTAGTATATTTTATAAGGTAATTTCCAGGCCAGTCTGGCTTGATATTTTATCTTTGAAACCAAAACAAATGAACAAGCAAAAGTGAAACAACCATAAATGTCTTTATTTTTTTTAATCTTATACAAAATTTTCCTACAAGTCCTTCCTCAATACTTTCTGCCATATTTAAGAATTGACTTACTTCTAATTGACCATTTCTTATAACGCTTCTAAAAGGAGGATCATTTCTTCAACTCTTTTATAACAATCCCCTCACTTGAGCATAGAATAATCTGTATTTTTATCTAGACATCCATTCTTTCTTATTGATTTTTATTGAACTCTACATTTTCTCTGCTCCCCTCCCTGCCTCTCTGCTCACCTTCAACATTCTTCCAAGGTCCCCATGCTCCCAATTTACTCAGGATATTTTGTCTTTTTCTACTACCCATGTAGATTAGATCTATGTATGTCTCTCTAAGGGTCCTCATTGTTTAAACATCCATTCTTTTCCAGTGCCTGGTGCAATGTAGATATTAATAAAATGATGGTTGTTTCCCTGGCTTTTTATTCCTTTCATGACATTATTCCTTAAATTTTATCTTTCAAAGAGGGACAAAACAATATCCTTTGGAATGGTAAGTGAAAGAAAATTGTTTTCCACATTGAGTAGAAAAATTATGCTCTCATGGTTGCAGAGATGGCTCAGCACTTAAAAACTTGTCTTGTTCTTTCTGAGCATCAAAGTTTGATTACTAGCACCATGTTTAGATACCCAAAGACAATTGTAACTTCAGCCATAGAAGGGAATGATGTGTCCTGCATCCTTCAGCATAACCACTTATAAGAAAACTTTTTAAATCAAAAATCATAAATATATTTCTTACACTAAATACTCCTTATTTATATGGTTCAAGGAGATGTCCCATTCAGGTTACATATCTGCTATTGCAGGATCTTAACTGGGGTCCTCTTTGTTGATTCCTGATGATCCCTTGTTGATTCCTTCTTGATTCTCCTGTAAAAGAGATTGCTCATTCATTTCTTGCTCACCCAGACCCAAATAACCAACCGAAGAATCTCAAATGCCCAAGAAACAAGTAAAGAGATGATGAACATCCTTAGCCATTAGAAAAATGAAAATCTAAACAACTCTGAGATTCCATATTATAACTGTTAGAATGGCTACGATCAAAAACACAAGTGACAACTCACACTGGTGAGAATATGGAGTAAGAAGAATAGTTCTCCATTGATGGTGAAAATTCTGTTTCGATCTCTACCCAATTTTTTAAATTGTAGTATTTGGCTTATTGATATCAGTTTTTGAGTTCTCATTGCCTAGCCTCAGCACATGAAAAGTTGCTTAGTCTTGCTTCAGTCTTGTAAACCATATTTTGATAATCCAGTCAGAGGATGTTACCCTTTTCAAACAAAAAGAGGGGAGAGTGGATTGCAGGGTGGTGAAAAGGGGTAGTAGGCTGGAGGGACTGCAAGTAGAGGAGGATAGAGAACTGCAGTTTGGATGTAAAAGAAATAAATAATTTTATTAAAAAATAATCTTTTCTAATCTCTGTAACTCTTTATATTATTCTCACAGTCAAGAATTCGAGAGAGAATTACCTTGTCAAGTACTCTTTTTTCATTTGTATGTTTCTGCCACTTATCAGCAATAAGAAAATATCAAAATATAAATGATTTATTTAATCTAAATGTGGAAGACTTAAACGAAGGTAATTTGATAATGTCCTATCTTAATATTATTACTAAGATAGTATCTAATATAATTAGTAAGGTAATTATACATATTCTCTTTGGCAATTCTGTATAAAACTTGGTATCTTACTGTTTTAAATTAATTTCAATAAATTATTTTGTAATCATGTATTTCCAACCATATTCTGATCATCAAGTAAATAAACATGAGTAAGATTTTTCTGATGTTAAAGAATTATATTAATAAAGTTTTACTCAGTTGGGAATTAGGCACAGATTGATGCATTTATTTGTGATAGCTAATAATATTGTATATAAAATAATTTCTTAATTATTTGTTTAGTTTGAAACTATTTTTTCTTATATTATGCAATATTATGGTTTAACTATATTTTAAGCAGTCTAATTTTTGCATCTAAAAATGATAATTTTTGAGAAACTTATGAATTCAACCACTTATCATTGTTATTGTTAGCCAAAAAATGTTCAGTAGCTTGACTTGAATTTTCCCATTAACATTAACAGATATCAACGTAAACAGAAAAATTTCGCAGTATTATTTTGCCTTTTAAAATTATGACACTAGTGACTATCATTTAAGTGCAAAAGTCAATTGTCACTGCTGATCTTAGACTTTGTTAAGTCTAGTATGATTCACATGTCAAGAGACAAATATTTCCGTAACAGAGTTTACTGATGTAGTATTCACCCCAGTCTGACAGAGGTGAGAAATGTTTGCTATCATAACGAAATAGAGATGCAGGATTATCCCCTTTGTGAAGACCACAAGTAGCTTGTATAGCTCTGACATTTATGAAAAATAAAACCAGGAACTTCTGCGGGTTTTTAAATCACTCTTTACAAGCTTACTGGCTGTTTGCAGACCCTTCAGAATTTGAAATGATCAGCTCATGCTGGGAATTGATGCTGTAAATCGATGAAAGACAACAGAACTAGAAAACTCAGAAGACAAAAAATCCTTCTGCCTCGTGTCATCCACACAATCCCGCATTTACAAATGAGTTCTTCACAGCATATTTGACCATTAAGAATACTTTGATCTGACATAATCAAAGCAAGGTGTTTACTCACAGACACCTCATTTGGAGAAAATAAAGAAAATATTATAAAACTATTTACTAAATATATCTATTTTCTTTGTATTCCTTGCCTTTCTGAGTTTATATTCTTCACAGTCTATTGCT
Source organism: Ondatra zibethicus (assembly GCA_004026605.1). Taxonomy (NCBI): domain Eukaryota; kingdom Metazoa; phylum Chordata; class Mammalia; order Rodentia; family Cricetidae; genus Ondatra; species Ondatra zibethicus. The sequence continues at coordinate 56,832 of PVIU01009439.1, forward strand.
GACTTTTATTTTCTATGGCCTTGTATTACGAATGCAGCCAAGGAGTAGTAGGTGAAAATAATGGTTCTTGCAGAGACATCAATACAAAGTCACAAAGAAATATACTAAATATTTCCTTAGCATAGCTGCTAGTATATATGTATACTCACATTACTGACTTAAAAATAACTGATAAAATAAAAAACATATTTCTAGTACAATAAAGTGAAGTACTAGTAAATTATATTATTCCTAACAAAAAATTCTTTCTTCCTTAAAACAGTACCAGTGCCATAAAACATTTGCAAAGATGATAATATTATATCTGTAGCTAATGGTAAGAATTATTTCTTTTAGGTTTACAGATATACTTAAACCATAATGCTGCTTCTATATGTATTTCTCCTTTTTATTGAAAGATTTTTCTCATACAATAAATCCAGATTATGGGCTCTTTCCCTTCTTATTTTTCCTATTCCTTTCCAATTTTCCATCAATCTGGATCTACTCTGCTTTGTCTTTAATTAGAAAATGGAGTTCACAGAAAAAATATTAAATTGAAATAAAATATATTAGGATAAATTGTCAACTAAGACATCTGAATTTTACAAACCAAACAGAAAGAAAAAAATAGAAGGCATAAGAAACATAGACCCATTCATGATCATATGCAAGAATCCCATAAAAACATTAAACTGAAAGCCATAATATATACACAGAAATCCTGCTACAGATCCATACAGGCCTTAAACATGCTGCCTCAGCTTCTGCTAGTTCATATACATGCTGATTTAGAGGGCATTGTTTTCTTGTTATATTCTATCCCCTCTTTCTGCCTACTCTTCCACAGTGATCCATGAGCCCTTTGGGGAAGAATTGCTTAGAAACATCTAGGTTAGGACTGAGTATTCTAAGGTCTTTCTCTCTATGCACATAATACCTGGGTATAGGTCACTGTGTTTTTTTTCCATCTGCTGCATGAAGAAGCTTTTCTGATGATTATTAAATAAGGCCCTGCTATATGAGTGTCATAGTTAGAATTTTAATTGTGTGAAGAGACACCATAACCACAGAAACTTTTATAAAGGAAAATATTTAATTGGGTGAAATCAGTGTCTCAGTCCATTGTCATTAAGGTGGAAGATGGGAGAATGCAGGCTGACACAGTGCTGGAGAGGTAGCTAGAGTCCCATATCTTACACAGGAAACAAGAAGTATCTAAGACATTGTGTGTGACTTTAGCTCTCATATATGAGACCTAAAATAATGCCTCCACAGTGATACAGTTTCTCCAACAAGGTCATACCCACTCAGACAAAGTCACATTTCCTAATTGTACCTTTTGGGAGTCTTTTCTTTCAAACCACCACAATGAGTATAACAGAATATCATTAAAAGTTATTTATTGTTATATATGTTTTTAAGAAGAGTAGTATTTGGTTTTACTCTGTGTCTCTCTGCCAGTGGTTCTCACCTTTCCTAATGCTATGTTGTGGTAGCCCCTTACCATAAAGTTATTTTTGTTGATTACTTCATAACTGAAATTTTGTTGCTGTTACGAATTGTAATGTAAATATTTTTAGAGACAGATTTTTGCCAAATGTGTTCCTACACACAGACTGAGAAGTACTGCCTTGTGATATATAGTCTTTGGGTCTTGGTCACTCAACCAGAGTTTGATATGTGTTCCATCTTTTAGACTGGAACTGAAGTCAATCAGATATTACTTGGAATGTCAATATATAATTGCATTGTTCATACTTTGTTTAAGTATATTTTTGGCAATTCCTAGGTGCAGCCCTCTTGTCTTCTATAGAAGGCATTATCTCACAACGGATACCCTCTCATGGTTCTCTGGCTATTACAAGTTTTCCACTCTGACTTATTTCATGTTCCCTGGGCCATGGGTATTGGAATCATTTTGTAGAGATAGTAAATAGAACTGAATATCGCATGGCCAGATTTTCTCTGCATTTTTAGGAGTTGTGGTTTTTTCTAATGATCTTCATTTGCTGCAAAAAAAAGTGTCTGTGATAAGAGGTGAGAGCTATACTTGTCTGTGGGTTATAAGGTTATATATTAAGAATGCAGATAGATGTTATACTGCTTTGAGATACTAGCAGTAGTGTGGTTCTCCACTAGCTTTAGCATTCAAAAAGTCATGATGGCTAGTACTGTGATTAAATTCTCTCCTATAGAGTGTGTGTGTGAGTGTTGGTAGAAAGTTTCTGGCTACTTTAACAACTGTACTTTCAGATGACATCTTGCCCTGCTGATAAATGCTGTGTATCCTAGACATCACTGTTGGGCATTTCAATTGACTACTTTATCCCTTGGCAGCTTGCATCATACTTTCCCAGAGATATAAGAGCTAGTCTTTAGCAAGGAGTCTTTTTGACAGTCATAGTTCAATACCTCCAACTCCTGCATTTGAAGCATGTGGAACCTTCAGCAACAGGGACTTACCTTCAAATTCTGAGAGACAACCAAGGTCAATAGAGATTATATTATTCTTTTAGATCTCTTGAACTCTAGCGGCAAATGCCTATAAATAACTCCTGTCTACTACTGAATGCTTTTTTGTTAGATAGACTATGGTTCTTGGTGGAAAGATTATCACCCCTAACTGAATAAAAACCTTGAGGATATATATAATTTTGAATTTGTCAAAAATTTTATATTATATACTATGTATATATATATATTTATGTTTATATTTATAGACATATTAAATATGTGGATAGATATTTACTTTATTTTCTCATTCTTTAGTTTATTCTCTCATACAGAAAATCCTGACAGCAGTTTCCCCTCCCTCCACTCCTCTTCCTTTCAGAAAAGAACACACTTAAAAGGGATGTCATCCCCCCAGAACAACATAACAAATTACACTCGGACTGCACACATGCTGTATGAAAGTTTGTCTATAACGGCAGCCCAAGTTGAGCACACCATGAGATGGTGGCCACTGAATCAAATAAGCAGGGCTTATAGGGCCTCACAGAGAGTAAAGCAATAATCACAGATCCTGTATGGGTCTGATATTAAAACAGTTTGTCAAATAACCTTGCAGACCAGATCATATTCAATACTATCATGTTAATATGAAAGAACAGTCCTAAAAAATCAATGGAAGTAATTTTATTGAAAACCTAATTAAGTAATTGCCCCTTGAAATATATGTTGATTTCTTTCTATTATTGAAATTAGATTTTTTTTCATATACTATGACTATGGTTTAAACTCTTCTCAGTTTCTCCCCACCTCTGCACCATACCATATGTCTCTATTGAGAAGAGATACCTCATCCATTAAAGGCTAGCTTTACAACCAAAAATAAGTTAAGTTTTAATATCTTTGTTATAACTTTATTTTTTAAAAAAAGAAAACAATCGTTTTTCCCTTTACATACCCGTCCAAGTTCCCACTCCCTCCCCTCATCCCATTACCTCCACCTTCCCTCCCACTCCATTCCCCATCCACTCCTCAGAGAGGGTAAGTCACATTGCTTTGGGCAAAGTCCAAGACTAGAATTAAAACTTACAGAATCATTCTATTGTGTGAAAGAGGTATCTTACTGAGTATTTTTTAAGAGATTAGTTTATCTTCAAGTCCAGTACATTCTAAGTGTAAAACCTTATAGACTGTCTGGTAGAAATTTGTATGTAAATTACAAACTCAAAATTGCACAACTTGAAATAAAGGTCAGTACATAGAGTATATTTAATACATGATTAAAATAACTAACACATTGTATTTTTACCACAAAGAAGAAAAAAGCAATGCAGAATTAAAGTGAATTTGAAAATTATATACACTTACCGGGGCTAATTATTTTTGACCCAATGACAAAAACTGAATATGTAAAACATAATTTAATTAGTACTGAAAAACATTTTCTGTTATTTTGATTCAATATTATTATTTGCATTCCTTTTTCTCATTCAGTATTTTTCCCCTCTCCTCACTCAGTTTCTCTCTCTCTCTCTCTCTCTCTCTCTTTCTCTCTCTCTCTCTCTTTCTCTCTATATGTCTATGTGCTGTGGGAACTTATTCAGCCATTAACCTTCACAATACCAGCCCATTTGGGCATGGTCTCTTATACTATGAATACAGCTGTAAAGTTTGTTCTCTCTCTCTCTCTCTCTCCTGGCTGTTGGATTTGGTCCCAGTTTCTTGTTGGAAACTTATACATCCAGAGGACTATGATATGTAAGTCTGTCCCTAAATAAATAACCCTTTATAATACTCAATTCTGAGCTAGTGTGGGATTATGTTTTAGCGTCCATCTTCATCTGGTAGACAATATGGGGCTTGAACCCATGGCCTTAGGGTTAAAAATCCCATGCTCTACAGAATGAGCTGACTCACTTAAAATTCAAAGCTGGCTTTGTAGTTGGACAATGTATATCCTTCTCTAAATCCAAGCATGTTGTTAAAGGAAAAATTCAGAGTTTCTGTCTCATGTCAGGAGCCATCTGATATGGGACAGAAAGAAAAAAGAATTTAGGAAAAATTTTACTTTTTTCTTTACATATTGTTGCCTCTATATCTTTCATTGAATATATGTCGATATAAATAATGTTTAAGTCATCTAGAATGAACAATAAATTTTCCTGCAGTAAACTTTGAAGTTTTCAGTAGAAGATGAAGCCCCACAACATAACTCTACCTGGTTGATATGATATCATGATGCTTATAGTGCTACTATAAGAGCAGTTTTGGGTACCAGCTGATCAAGATGGTTCCAACTTGGTTAGCTAAAATTGTACACCTTCTTACAATGTTTTGGCCAGAACTCCAAATAAAACTTAAAAAAAAAAAAACCTATTGACTACTTAGAGACCATTTGCAATTATACCAGATAGTAATCTTAAAACTTAACTGGCATTTTAGCTTTATTGGATCCAATAAAAAGAACATTGCCCCATGACAGCTGTAATTTTAAAAGTAATTTTAAAAGATGATGGCCCTTCTTCCAACAAAGTTTGTCCTTAGGGTTAAGGATATCATTTAGGGCTTATTACTGGCACAGGGTTGGGATTGGGGTAGAAATTCTGTAGGCTTAGGGATCTCTTTGACAATAAAAGAAAAATTGGATGGGATAATAGATTAGTGTGAGCTTACTCACATTTTAATAATAGTGAGTTGTAGAGTGAATACTTGTGAGCTATTTTTATACACAATTTACATTGGTATAGATTCTTATATATTATACAAATTCAAATTATATTGAATATGCTCCTATTTCTGTCTACAATATTTGTACATCTAAGCAAAGTTATTTTGTCATATTGAATGCATGCATGCTTCTACCTCTGTTTAAAACATTTTGTGTATTGATACAATTTTAGGATATATTTATTATATTGCACTATACATTTCTACTTCAAGATACTTACACATTGTTTACATTTTGAGGTCATTGTCTTCATTTCCTACACAGTTGTCTAAAGATTGTTTAATATTCTAATATAAAATCTCAGTTGTTAAACTATAAGGGTATTAGGAATTATAGGTCATTATTCATACATGTTTGTCACACTTATAGTTAGACTAATCAGGTTTTTAGATACTTTGAGATTGTATTCTGCATAGATAGGTAATCTTCAAACACTTCAAAGAACTGTAGAATATGACATTTAAATAAATTATGGTTCTGTTGACGTGATACACAATTGCTTCTGGTAGCACTGATCTGTTCCCGAGAGAAAGTTGAGCCAAACACACTCCACTTCTGACAAAACTGGCCTTTGGGCATGACACTGCCCAAGCTTCTAACACTGACAAAGTGCATGGTACTGGGACAAGAAAAGCAGAATACAAGAAAAAGACTGCCAAACCTTTGAAAGACTGAGTAAGACATTTGTAAAAAATTTTCCCGCCTTTGAAAATGATTTTCAGATACTCTATGCCTTATCCAAAGCTGGTTGCTGCAATGGTGCAAATGAGACTTTTTGTGATTGTCCAGGTAGCCAATTGTCTCTCTCATCTACTTTACATCTTGGAAGTTGCTTGACTGCACTTCCTGTTTACAAAAGTATTATTATTTCTCTTCTCAGGTCTTTTCTTTTTTCTTTTTTTTTTTTTTTTTTTTTTTTTTTTTTTTTTTTTTTTTTTTTTTTTTTTTTTTTTTTTTTTTTTTTTTTTTTTTTTTTTGGTTTTCAACATAGGGTTTCTCTGTAGCTTTGGGGCCTGTCCTGGAACTAGCTCTTGTAGACCAGGCTAACCTTAAACTCACAGAGATCAGCCTGCCTCTGCCTCCCGAATGCTGGGATTAAAAGCATGCACCACCACTGCCTGGCTCTCTTCTCAGGTCTTTGATGGGGTTGAAGACTAGATAGTTGAAGTTACTTTCCTCTCATGACTGGCCAAACTATTTATAATACAAGACTTATACTTTTTAGGACAGATAATTATTGAAATGTTTAGCATATATTTCTTGCTTGATATTGTTTATGCTGGTTATAATTTTAATTTTTATACTTGCTATTTATTCTTACTGTATATAGTTTTGTATTAGGCTTAGAACTGTCTTATTTAGACAAAAGGGGGAGTTGCTGTGTAGGATTACTTTTTAGTATCCATCTTCAACTATATACATAAAAATACCATTATAGTGAATTAATTTTATATTTTAAATTATAGTCATATTTTTATATTAACAATGGGCCACTTTGAAATGATCAAAGTGACTTTCCTAATATTTTGCTTACTTCTTGTTATGATTTGAAGATATAGTGTTTATATTTACATTTCTATAATATTTGGTAAAATGAAAGATGTAATTCCTATTCAACTTTTATTAAAGTGAATCATATTTATTATGCTTCTAAATTTTCCTAATTATTAAGGGGAACCATTTAAAACAACTATATTTTTCTTCAGGGTAAACTGCAATATGTTTTCACACTTAATTTCAGCCAAAATTTGTAATAACATATTTCACAGAAAGTTTATATGTACTTTTTATTAATTTTACTATACCAAGTTTGTTCTTAGAAAAAGTAACAACAAAAAATAATTACCAATTAATGCTGCTAATCGTGAATTAGAATTTTAAATGGGGCTATGTTGGACACAGATAGATTTACTGTATTAGGGGACATTTATGAAACAAGCACAAAAGACATTTTTTGAGAACTGGCTGTGTTTCTCATGGATGATTCCATGGTAACAATTCACAGTGTCTCTGTTCCTTTAAGAGCACTGCCTCTTTCATAATATATTCACTAAATTCATTCTGAAACCAGTAGAAGAGAGATATTTTGACTTTCTAAAAGTGCTGAAAGGAAGAGTAATTTGGGAAAACAGTTTGAAAATATAAGAGAAATCCGTGAGCATTTGAGCTAAATCCAGAGATGGCAAACATATTTTGTAGCTTTCATTTTATGTCTGTTCACATGCTGAGTTGAAAATGAAGATGTGTATTGATCAAACTACTGAATAGAAGAGGATGCTCAAAACGCCTTTAGGCTGATGCTACAGAGTAATGAATGCTCATGCCTGAAAACACATTATAATGTTTCTGGGCAACCCTTCTGTCACAGAATGTATTTTAGAGTGGCTGTGTCTTAGACTGTTCAGATTTCTCTAACAGCATAAGCTAGAGGGTTCATAAACAATAGAACATTATTTGTCACAGTTGAGGAGTTTGGGAAATTCAAGTTGATGGTATTTGTGATAGACTAAGGCCCAGAAAGTCCCTGATACATATTCCCTACACAGACCATGAATGGCTCTTCTCCAAGCCTCAACCAAATGAAAGAATAAAACTCTGAAAACAGAACCAGAGCAGGAAAGAGACACCTTGTCCCTTAGCCTAGAGTCAGGAAAACGTCCCCGAACCCTGAAACCAGGACCAAAAGAACGCACTAAGCCCCTACATTCAGAGCATACCAAAGATATTCACTCTGGTCACAAAATGAGGGTAAGAATGTGAAAAGAACCACAAAAAGAAACACAGTTTGGCTACAAAATTGGAGCAAACTCTGGCACTGACACCAAAACAACTAATCATTCATCAGGGAAAACTTTCCAGTCACTGAGCCGCTAGAGTCTTGGAATACCCCTCAGGCAGTTACTAGCAGCTGGGAATTCATCTCAGGCCTTGGAAACCTACATCATAGGAAACAGCCAATCCCAAGCCTGGAAGTCTAGAATTATACTCACCCCAGAAGGGAACAGCCAATCATAAGCCCAGAGACTTGGAATTTTCCAATCTTCTTCCCCTATATTAAGGCCCCCTATTTACTACTTGGAGTCTTTCCTAAGCTGTTCCTGTTGCTACGGCTGATGTTTTTGTTGTTGCTGCTTCTTCGTACAGGTGGAGGAACCTGAGTTAACTTGGGAATGAAGACTCTGTTTTTGCATTCGATTCTGTCTCCTATTGGTGATTCGGGTTCTGGAATTCAGGCATAACATTTGTACACTTGATATCTGGAAAAGGCCCATTCCTTAGGGATGAGTTTCTCTCATGCCCTCATCTGATGTATTAGGAAGAATGTAAAGTAGAAAGAATGTGTATTTCAAGGAGGATTTATTAGAATGACTTACATGTTATGATCTAGGTAGCTCAACCATAGTTACTTCTACAGGAAAGGCTGGGAGAACCCTAATATCTCAGTCATGAGGATGAGTAATTCAGAATTCCTAAACTGGTGCTGAGCCTTCGAAGACTTCTGAAAAGTCACTGGTCTTCAGTTCACAATGGAAGTCCAAAGAAACTAGGTTCAGATAGTATGAAAGGAGTTGCAAAAAAAAAGTAGCAGAAGTATAAGCAATAGATAGATAAACTCAGAAACAAGGTAGATGATATTGACAACATGGAAATGGAAAATAAACTCCCCTGGAAGATGGGAAGGCAACGAGGCATGAAATAAACCCTTTGCTCTCAAACCTCATTCCATGTTACCATCACCATAAAGTACTGGTCAAATTTTAGAATAGTTCTTTCCACTGGGGAAAAAGAAAAAAGAAAAAAATTCCACCATGGAGATGGAAGAGATAGGATTTGGCATGGTTTTCTACCCTAGAAAGGATGTTTGAATTCTGAGAGAAACAGAATCAATTTTCTCCTATTATGTACACCTAGGAAGTAAGCTATACTTCAGTGGAATTCCACATACCTAACTCTGGTGAACAGACCAAAGAGCAGGTAAACAGTACAAATGAGTTTATTTTAATTTTTATTTTAAAAATTTTTTATTTATTTTACATACCAGCTGCAGTTACCCCTCTCTCTCTTCCTCCTTCCCCCATCATGTCCCCCAAACCACCCCCCATGTGCTTCTCGGAAAAGATAAGGTGTCCCATGGGGAGTCAACAAAGCATGGTATATGAAGTTGAGGCAGAACCAAGCCCCTCCCCACTGCATCAAGGCTGAGCAAGGCATCCCACCACATTACCTTTTACTAATGATTTCTGTGGAGAGGAAAATTATAGTCTTTATAGTATAAAAGGAGGGAACAAGGCTGAAAAAGTTTGTTGAGAAGTAGCAAACGACAAGTGAATCTACAAAAATTGAAAAGGCAATAATGACGATATTGAGAGAATTCCCTTATAACTATCACAGGTGGCTTAAATATTATTTCATTCAAATTTCAGTCAGTTTGAGAACCAAGATTTATTGTCAAAATTGATAAAGAAACAAGCAGGTTCCTGCAGCCCAATTTTACAAAATACAGAGCCATATTCATGTTAGCCTGATTCATTAGAGTGCTTACTCAGAACTAACTGCCCCACCTGCAAAAGATCTCACATTTCAGATATCTGGGAAGGAAAAAATATTCAGAAAAATTACTTTGTAAATTTTAAAACCTATTTAGACTAGGTTTTTGAAGGTCATTCTTAAGGACTCAAATAAATTTATCTGACAATGAAAAGGAAAACTATTTGAGCAAGACATGAACATGCTTAGCAGTAGCCCAATACACACTTTTGTCATTGAATTCTCTTCAGTTTTGCATTTCTAGGGATAATGTACATACAGTCCCCCTACCTCCAATTATGGAATTGAGTGTCCTAGTACTCAGAAAAACTGCTTAGCTTTGTGGTCATATGATATCCCCAGCAAGTTAAGTATATAGAATCTTCAAAGTTTAATTGTATGCTTTGCATAACTAAAGATAGCTCCTTAATGCAATGAAGCACATCTGGTTATATAATTTGTGTTGAATTTGATTATACTCTTTAATTTATAATTGTGGTGAAAATTTAATGAATTAAAAACTAAGTTTGCATACTTTTTATCTATTTAAAATTTTTATGTTTTATATTACATGCATTATCACTGATCAATCCAGTGAGAACATATTTAGGTCATTAGTGTGTCCATAAATAAAATTTCAGAACACTAATTTTAGAAGTATGTGTTTTCCCACTTTCTTAAGAGGAATATCAGTTGACTGTATAAACTTCTGACATTAGAAACATATTTGGAAGAAAACTCATTCTTAAATTCTGGTCTTACAATCTAAGTCTAAACATTTGCCTGCCTAGATGGAGATTTTTCTTGGTGCAAACTACATTTTTTCTAAGTATGATTTAATAAAATATTGCTTAGGTAGGAAATAATGCAATTATTCAAGAAAGTCTTTAAAATAGTATAATCAAAACGTAGGTTCATCATTAGGTCTCATGTTATAGTATTGAAGGCATATGGACACTGTGAAATAATAAAATAAAATCTTAGGAGGCTATAGCAGAACACGACTGATAGGGGGAACACGAATCAAATAATCTCACACAAGCTCCGAATAGGGTATATTAACATTTTTCTTTATTAAAAGGGAAACTCATAGATCACAAAGAGGAAATAGGAATGGGGTACCCAAAAGCTATGCCCAACCTGGCCCAGCTTCTCAAAGGTATTGGCTGCAGGAGGTTTCCCATCATTTCCACATTTTTTTTCTAAATAAGGGAGTTCCAAAAACAATACAAACTATATACAATAAGAACAGATATCAAGTATAAAAATTATAAATACAACCTGCCTAAATACTATTAAGCAATGAACATATGTTAAATGTTTTAATAATAATTGTATCCTAAGAAGTCTAAGTCTTATATTAGAAATGGATTGGGTAAATCATAAGGGGTAAGTAACTATAACTATCTAATCTTCAAACCCATCAAAGGCCTGAGAAGGGACATAATATTACTTGAGTAGGCAGGAAGTGCAATCAAGCAGCTTCCAAAATGTGCAGGAGATGACAGAGACAACTGGCTTCCTTTGCCAAGGTCTCATTTGTGACGTTGGAGCAACCAACTTTGGCTAAGACCTAGGGTAACTAACAGACCATTTTCAAAGGCAGGATAAGTTTTCAAAAATGTCTTGCACAGTCTTGCAAAGTTTGAGAGTCTTTTTTCTTGTATCCTGCTTGTCCAGTCTGGACACTATGCATTCTTTTGGTGGTGGAAGAATGGGCAGTTCCTCACCCAAAGGCCAGTTTTGTCAAGAAGAAAAGAAGCTCTAAGTGGAGTGTCTTTGGTGCTCAACATTCTCTTGGGAATAGATCAGTATTGCCTAAGAAATTGTGTCTCACTTCAATAGGACCCTAAATTATTTAAATGACATGTTCTACAGATATTTGAAGTATTTGAAGACTACCTATCTATCCAGAATATAATCTCTATTTATCTAAAGAACCTGAGTAGTCTAACTATACGTGTGACAAACATGAAAAACCATTGACCTATAATACTTAATATCTGTATACCTTAAACACTAAGACTTTATATTAGAATATTAAATAATCTTTAAACAAATGAGACAATGACCTAAAAATGTAAGCAACTTATAGGTATCTTGATCAGAGATCGAAATGAATAATGCAATATGATATCTGTATCCTAAAATTGTATAACTAACAATAATAATAGTGAGTATTAGGAAGCATCACTCAGGCCATTGGTTTGCATCCCATTAAACAATTTAGATCCAATAAAATTGAACCTGAGAAAAGGAAAAGAAGTTCTTCTCAAATGGATGGCATTTTTTACATTAATCAAACAAATAATATAATATTTATTTTTGGATTGCAATTACTCAATATCCTGCTGTCTAAAATTTCTTTGGGAACCCGAACAAACTACTGTTTACTCTGACAGGATACTTATGTATTATCAAAGAAAATATTCCATTTAAGTCAAGTTTGGCTGATATGAAGATTACCATGATAAGTATTGTTTATATGTCACAGTGTCCTCCATTCCACTGGACAATAAGTAAATCTTGAAGGTCATTCTACAAGACTCAGGAACAAACACTTGTTTTATAAACACATGTACACTACAGAGAAACACAGATATGCACAAGCATACTCATTTCTATGTTGCCCATCATGCACAATTATTTTTTTGTAGACAAACATTTGGAGAAAAACTTAGCTGATATAAAAGTAAGGCAATAAATATACACTAAAGAAAATCAATATAAAATGAAATGTTGGCTTCTTTAAGAAAATATAAAACATCAACTATCTAGTTGTTAAAAGATTTCTTAAATATTGTTTTATTTATTTTACTTTAACTTAGTATTTAACATAAAGAATTACTTACCTAACATCATACTTATGGCCAAAATCTGAACAGAATACTTGGAGAATCTTGATAATACTAAAACTCATTTACTTCATGAGAACATCCAAAGAGAAAAAAACTTGCTTATAGCAAGAACTGAATATCTGGGCCCAAGAAATAAATTAGCTGTTAAAATGACTGACTGATTTTGCAAAGCATCCAGATTCAGTTCCTAACAATCAAATGGCTGCTCAAAATTGTAGTTCCAGGTATAGGGGACCCAATGTTCTCTCGTGGCCATAGTGCAAGTGGTATTCATACATATATGCAGGGCAAACATACATATGACTAATAAAAAATAAAAATATAATTTCTTGTACATTCATCCATCTCAAAACTTGAACTTGAAAGATCATTTCTTGTCTATTGATTACCTTAATAAATAATTCACAGTATACATTATGATTGTTAAATATACCAAGTAATATGTGCATGAATATAAGTTGGCTATATTTCTTATTAATAATCTAAGTTGTAAAAGATAGGAAACAAGATACAAGAAGCTGTAGTTTCTCTGACTTATTAAATGGACTAAGCTGATGAATAGTCATTCTTTTACTCTTTGAGTTCCTTTACTTGAAATAAAGATGTATTATTTTAATTCTAATTAAATGATTAGAACATTCTTTCAAGTAAAATAATTTACTTGAAAAAAAGATGTATTAGTTTAATTACATGTTAAAGTGTTGGGGAAAAGGACATCTATTCATCAAGTCTTGTAGATGTCAACTACTCATAACATTATAATGTCATGACATTATAAACAGAGCAATCTCTCCATTCCCCACCTCTTCATTATTTTCTAAAATTGAAAGAATCCCAATGTCATGTGCTGGTGCTGAAAATTGTCATTCTCCCAGGAACCCTTGATTATTTTGTCAGGGATTATAAACATGAAGCTATTGCTCTTAGTGTGACCAATGTTATTGGTCTAAAATAATCAAAAAATTATTGTACCAGTCAGGACTGCAGAGATCCAAAAATCTACATGTATATATGGTGTATAACTTTACAAAGTATAATGTTATATACATGTATACAATTTATGCAGCATATATGCAGAATGTAATACATAGAATCTATTGTGAGAGAAAGAGAGGGAATGTGCTATAAACCAAAAAAGAAAACTAAAAATAAGAATTGAATATTCCAAGAGATGCAGGGATAGTTCAAAATATAAATATCTGTCAAAGTATTCCACTATTTAAACTAATTGAAAGAAAAAACAGCATGATGATCTCGTTTGTTGCTGAAAAAGCCTTTCACAAATTCAGCTCCTCTTCAGGATAAAAATTTTGGAGAGATCAGTGTTGAAAGGGCCATTCCTAAACAGATAAACAAACAAAAAAATCCCAATATAGACCAAGCCAACAAAGAACATCAAATAAATGGAGAGAACCTCTAGCAATTTCACTAAAACCAAGAAAAAAACAAGGCTTTCCAGTCTCCCCATATCTATTCAATACAGAACTTGAAGTTCTAGGTAGAACATTAAGACAAGTGAAGGTTATGAAGGGTGTTCAAATTGAAAGAAAGTATTCAAAGTATAGTTATTCATAGATGACTTGATAATATGCAAGATCAAACCCAAGAGTTCTTCAGGGGAACTTCTATAGCTGATAAACACATTGAGTAAAGTGACTGAATACAGGATTACCAAAAAAAAGTATTCATCCTATATACAAACAAAAAACAGACTGAAAAGGAATTAAGGGAAATAAAGCCCTTCTTAATAGCCACAAATTCTATAAAATATCTTGGGATAACTTTAACCAAGCAAGGGAAAGACCTGTTTGCCAAAAACTTCAAGGCTATGATGAATTAAACTATAGGAGATATCTGACAATGGCAAGATCTCTCATGCTCATGATTCTGTAGGATTAGCATAGTTAAAAATGATCATCCTACCCAAACCAATCTTCAAACTCGATGCAATTCCCATGAATATTTACCGCAATTCCTTTTTCATTATTTTTATTGTGCTATCTATTTTTCTCCACTCTCCTCTCTCGCTGTCTCCTCTCCTACTACCCTCTCCCATTATTTCCACTCTCCCAGGCAGTCATGTCTTCCCATGTAGATTGGTTCCATATATGTCTCTCTAAGGGTCATCTTTGTTGGCTAGGTTCACTGGGGTTGTGAATTGTAGGCTGGTTTTTCTTTATTTCTAAAAGCCAGTTATGAGTACATATTATTTGTCTTTCTGGGTCTGGGTTACCTCATTCAGTATGGTGTTTTCTAGATTCTTCCATTTGTTTGCCAATTTCAAGATGTCATTATTGTTTTCTACTTTGCAGTGCTCAGTGGTGTAAATGTGTCACATATTCTTTATCCATTCTTCCATCAAGGAGCCTTTAGGTTGTTTCCAGTTTCTAGTTATTACAAATAATGCTGCTATGAACATAGTTGAGTACATATCCTTGTGGTATGATTGAGCTTTATTTGGTTATATACCCAAGAGTGGTATTCCTGAGTCTTGAGGTAGGTTGTTTCCTAATTTTCTGAGAAATTGTCATGCTGATTTCTAAAGTGGCTATACCAGTTTGCACTTCCACCAACAATGGAGGATTTTTCCTTTTCTATACATCCTCTCCAGCATGAGTTTGCATCAGTGTTTTTAACTTGGCCATTCTGACAGGTGTAAGATGGAATCTCAGAGTTGTTTTGATTTGCATTTCTTTGATAGCTAAGTATGTTGAGCATTTTTGAGAGTTTTCTATTTATATCTTTACCCCATTTCTATTAGTTTTTTTTATGATTAGTTTCTTGAGTTCTTTTTACATTTTGGAAATCAACCCTCTGTCAGATGTGGGGTTGGTGAAAATCTTTTCTCATTTTGCAGGCTGTCATTTTGTTTTGTTGAACATGTCCTTTGCTTTACAGAAGCTTCGCAGTTTCAGATGGTCCTATTTATTTAATGTTGTTCTCAGAATCTGTAGGACTGAAGTTATATTTAGGAAGTGGTCTCCTGTGCCAATGCATTCAAGTGTACTTCCCAGTTTCTCTTCTATGAGACTCAGTGTGGTTGTTTTATCTTGAGGTACTTGAACCATTTGGACTTGAGTTTTGTGCATCATGATAGATATGGATCCATTTTCACTCTTCGACATGTTGATATCCAGTTACACAAGCACCATTTGTTGAATATGCTTTCTTTTTTCCATTTTATATTTTTTGCTTATTTGCAAAAATCAGGTGTTCATAGGTGTGTAGATTGGTATCTAAGTCTCCATTTGATTTCATTGGTCCTCCTACCTGTTTTTATGGCAATAACAGACTGGTTACAGTACTGTAGCTCTGTAGTAGAGTTTGAATTCAGGGACTGTGATAAGTACTACATTGAACAGTTACAGACAGAGTGAACAAGCTTACTTTGTTGCTGATTTCAGTGGGCTTGCTTTGAATTTCTCTTCATTTATTTTGATGTTGCCTGTTAGCGTGTATATTGCCCTGGTTATGCTAAGATATGTTCGTTATATCCCTGCTCTCTCCCATACCTTTATTATAAAGGGCTATTGTATTGTGTCACAGGCTTTTTCAGAAAGATTTAACTATCAATTTTTCTTTTCTTAAAAAATTGTTTATTCTACATACAGTGTTCTGCCAGCATTTATGATTACATTCCAGAAAATGGTACCGGATATTATTATAGATGAGTGTGAGCCACCATATAGTTGCTGAAAATTGAACTCAGGACCTCTGGAAAAGTAGCTACTGCTCTTAATCTCTAGGCTATCTTACAGAATTGAACAGAACGTTGAAAGAACAATACTCAACTTCATATGGAAAACAAAACAAATAAAAAGAAAACAAACAAAAACCAGGATAACTAAAACAAAACAATCCTATACAATAAAATTATTTCCAGAGGTATTCCATCTCTGATTTCAAGCTGTACTACAGAGCAATAGTAGTAAAAACTGCATGGCATTGGCATTAAAAAACAGACATGTTGGTCAATAGAATTGAATTAAAGGCCCAATGGTAAATCCATACACCTATGGACACTTGATTTTTGACAAAGATGCCCAAATTATACAATAGAAAATAGAAGCATCTTAAATCAATGGGGCTTGCTTAGCTGGATATATTGAAGTATACAGCATAGAGAAGTATATAGAAGAATATAGAATAATTATATATATAGTGATAGTACATAGAAATGTATAAAAGAATACAAATAGATCCACATCTATAACCTGCACAAAACTCATGTCCATATGGATCAAAGTCAACGTAAAACTATATATATTGAACCCGAGAGAAGAAAAAGTAGGGTATAGCCTTGAATGTATTGGTACCAGAGACCGTTTCCCAGATAGAATACCAATAATACATACTCTAAGATTAACAATTAATAAATGGAACAGCATGTAATAGAAGAGCTTCTTTAAGGCACAGGACACCATCGATTAGAATAAAACATCAGCCTAAAGAATGCTAAAATATTTCCACCAACTTCTCTTCTGACAGAGGGCTAATATCTAATATATATATATATACATATATTACCTATATAAATATTTATATATAATACATATATAAATATATATAAAACTCCAATAAGTGGACACCAATAAACCAAATAATCCCATAAAAATAGTGTATAATTTAAAAGAGAGTTCTCAACAGAGGCATCTCAAATGGCTAATAATCACTTGAAGAAATGATCAACATTCTTAGCCATCAGGAAAGAACAAATCAAAACAACTCTGAGATTCTACCTTACACCAGTCAGAATGGTTGAATTCATAAACATAAGTGACAACTCATGCTGGTGAAGATCTGGGGAACACTCCTCCATTGCCGGTGAGAGTGCAAACTCATACTGCCACTGTAGAAATAAATATGGGGATTTCTCAGAAAACTGGGAATTGACCTAACTGTGTACTGACCTCTAACAGTCTTGCGTATATACCCAAAGGACACACAATCAAACTGCAAGTATCCTTGTTCAATTATGTTCATAGCAACTTTATTTGTTATATCAAAAAAAAAAAAACTGAGGGAAAAAAACTAGATGTTCCTCAGCTGAAGAATAGATAGAGAAAATGTGGTACATTTACACAATGGAGTATGTCTTAGCTGTTTAAAAAAATAACATCATGAAATTTTCAGGTAAGTGAATGGAACTAGAATAGATCACTTTGTGTAAAGTAACGCATACACAGAAAGACAAGCATGTTATGTACTCAATTATAAGTGTATATTAATGGTAAATTAAAGGATAATCATGCTACAGTCCACAAACACAGAGAGGCTAAGTAAGTAATAAGGAAGGCTTAAGTCTGGACTCATGAATCTCTCAGGGTTGGGGAAATAGAAAAGATATTTTATTAGACTGGAACAGGTGGGATTGGGTGGGAGAAAGGATGGAGGGAGAGTTACTGAGACAAATGACCAGAATTGTGAGGCATCTTGGGGATGCGATCAAAACCTGTTTCAATGGAAACTCCCAGGAATCTATGAGGGTGATATTAGCTAACAACCCCAGCAATAGGGGATAACACGCTGGCAGGGCCATCTCCTGCAACTGGACAAGACTTACAGTGGATGTATTCAGACACCAACTTAGTCACAACATCCTTTACCCGCAATTTTGTTTGTCCTGGCTATAATACTGCTGGGATAAAGATGGTGAGAAATTGTGGAACTGACCAACGAATGACTAGTCCAGACTGAGGCCCATGCCCTGAGAGGAAGCATTCTTTTGATATGACCAATTGAGACCCAAAGCCAGGATAGCCCAGATACCTAGTATAAAACTCAAGCACAATTCTGAAAAAACAGGAAAAAAATAAAGTAAAGCTTTTCTGATAATATTCTGCTATACTCTTAGACATGAGTCTAGTATAATTGTCATCAGGGAGATTTCATCTAGTAACTCAAGAAAAAAGATAGAGACCCACAGCAAAACATGAGGTGGGGGATTCTCAGAATCCTGCAGTAAAAAAGGCAAAATGGAGCCAGAGATGTCATGAAGACCACAAGAAAATCCAAAGAATCAATTTGCCATGTCTCATATAGTCAGTCTGATAGAGACCAAACCAATAGTCAGGAAACCTGCATGGGTCTGACCCCTCTCCATATATGTTTCAGATATGTAGCTTCTTCTTCTTGTCAGATTAAGAGCCAAAACAGGGGCTATCTCTGGTTCATTTGCCTGATTTCTGGGACCCTTTTTTTCCTACTGAATTGCTTCATCCACCCATAGTATGAGTGGAGGTACATAGGTGCCTGTGTTTGATACTTAATATGCCACATAGGGCTGATATCCCTGAGAAGCCTGCCCTTTTCTGAAAGGAAAAGTGCAGGAGTGTATGGAGTGGGCGTGCTGGAAAGGCGGATGGGAGAAATCATGATTGGGATGTAATATCTGAGAAAAGAATAAATTTAACAGAAAGGGGGAATTTGTTGAATAAGAGAATTTAGAAGTAACATTGTTTGATCTTAGCCTTTTTTTGGCTTCAGAGACTTTTAAGTACAACTTCTGTTTCACTAGTGGTTATAAGTCTTTTTCAGTTGCTTGTCTGATTTTAATTTATCTTTGGTAAGTAGAATATATCGAGAAAACTATCCATTTAATTTAGATTCTCTAATTTGGTGGCTTATAAGTTTCAAAACATGTCTTTATGATGCTCTGAGTTTTTTCAGTATCTGTTTTTATGTCCCAATTTTCATCTCTAATTTTATTAATTTGGATATTCTTTCTAAGCCTTTTAGTTTATTTAGCTAAGTTTTTTTTCCATACATTGTTTTGTTTTATTTTTTCCATTCAAGAACATAATTAAAGATAAAAAAAAATTTTTTCCTTTCTTCCCCTTCTCCCGGTCCCCTCCCACTACCCCCCACCCCTCCTCCCTCCCCCTTCTTCCTTGAAAGAGGGCATGGTGCCCTGCCCTGTTGGAAGTCCAAGGCCCACCCCCATCCCTCCTG
>PVIU01009440.1:0-76387 GCA_004026605.1 Ondatra zibethicus
TGAGAACCGAGTCTTTTTGAATGCACTCCTTCCTAGGCCGGGAGGGATGGGGGTGGGCCTTGGACTTCCAACAGGGCAGGGCACCATGCCCTCTTTCAAAGAAGAAGGGGGAGGGAGGAGGGGTGGGGGGGTAGTGGGAGGGGACCAGGAGAAGGGGAAGAAAGGTAAAAATTTTATTTCTTTAATTATGTTTTTGAATGGAAAAAATAAAACAAAACAATGTATGGAAAAAAACAAATTTTGTAATTTATGTAAGTCTATTTTTAGCATGGTGTATCTTATTCTGAATACCTTTATCTCCTTTGAAAACCATGAGGTCCTTTATAGAAAATGTGTGTGTTGGTACAGAAGTTGGAACCAGGGTCTGGGGTACTGCTGTTTTAGGTCTGACTGTGCTTTTGTCTGAAGGAAAGTGGACTTTGGGACTTGGGAGTAGAAAAGCAGTTGAACCCTTTAAGTGGGGCCATCCTAGTAGGAACACAGAGGATAGTGGTGCTGATGGTGATTTGAACTGTGGGGGCCTGGCTTAACAGGAGATCAATATTAATATGTGGGCTGGAGTCTGTTCTTGTGATATTTTGCTGAAGAATGTCATTTCTCCCCTTATCCAAAAAGTCTACCTGAAAGTTTTGAATTAATTGCATTGAAGAGTTTTGGATTAATTGCATTGGCAAAGGCAATCTCAAAACAGCCGAGTATTGACTCTGTCATGTGGTTATTAGTGTTCACTCTTATTCAGATCTACAATGAAAAGGACTGTGCTGAGCAAGGAAAATTACAAAGTGTGTAGCTTAAGGAGAAAAGGGACACCAGGAAATGGAATGGAGTTAAGTCCTGTGTTTCAGGAGATAAACAGATTAAAGAAAACTCTGGTGTTAAATGGAACAAAGGGAGTGGTGACCTCAGGGCGAGACCCCACCCAGTTAAGCTTTCAACAAAAGAAAAATTTAGGTTCAGGTAATGGTGTTACCTTTAATCCCTGAACTCCAGAAGCAGAGGCCGGTGGATCTCTGAGTTCAAGGCCAGCCTGCTCCACAGATCAAGTTTTGGGACAGCCAAGCTTTGGCAGTGAAGAAAACTATCAAAACCAGAAAACTGGTGAAGATATAATTGAACAAGGGGGCCATGTTCCAGCCCTAGCAAGCAGAAAAATGTGGCAGCTTTGAGCACGTGGTTCTGGCTTCAGGGTCAAGGATAGAAGAAAGGGGTTATGGAATCTCCCTCCACAATGGAGGAAAGCTGCTGAGGCTGGGTGTGTGTTAGGGGTGTCCCTATGTGAAGTCCAGAGAGGCCATTTTGTGAAGCTGTGAAGTTAAAACCTGGATTGCCCTGGAGACCCCAAGATGTTGGTGATGTCAGAGCCTTGGGATACTGCTGAGGAAAAGCTGCTAACAGGGAGTGGAAGCAGCATAAGAGAAAGACATGTCACAGTCAACAAAGCTGAAAGAAAGTGGAGATCTGAAGAGTGTCTTGACATCAGACATGGAGATGCAGAGTTTGGGGGTTTGCCCAGCTGATTTTTGGTCTTGCTTTGGTCCAGTAATTCCTTATTATGTTCCTTTTCCTCCCTTTTTGGGACAGTAATGTATGCCCTGTGACATTGTATGTTGGAAGTATGTGATCTGCTTTTTTCAGTTGATTTTACAGGGGATTATAGTTAAGGGATTGCATTATGAATCTCAGAAGAGAATTTGAAGTTTGGAGTTTAACCATCGTTGAGACTGTGACAGACTATGGGAATTTTTGAATTGGACTAAATATGTTTTTGCATTATGATATTCTTACAAGCTTATGGGAGTGAAATGAGGTATTTGAATGTAACTGGCCCCATAAACTCAGCGAGTGGCACTATTAGGAGGTGTGGCTTTGTTAGAGTGAGTGTGTCCTTGTTGGAGGAAGTGTGTCTCTGTGGGGGTGGGCTTTAAGATCTCATGTATGCTCAAGCCATGCCCAGTGTCTCAGACCATTTCCTGTTGACTGTAGATAAAGATGCATTAACTCTTACCTCCTTCTCCAGTACCATGTCTGCCTACATGCCACCATGTCCCACCACAATGCTCATTGGGGTGTCTCACTTATAGTTTGAGACTGTGATCAACTATGGGGACTTTTGAATTTGGGTAAATGCATTTTGATTTATGTTATGGCTACATGCCTATGGGGGCCAGGGAGTGTAATGTGGTGCCTTGAATAGGAGTGGCTCCCATACACTCATGTGTTTGAATACTTGGTCCACAGAGATTGGCACTACTTGGAGGTGTGGCCTTGTTGGAGTAGGTGTGACTTTGTTGGAGAAAGTGTGTCACTAGGGGGTGGGCATTGAGGTCTTAGAAACTTAAGACAGCTCACTTCCTGTTGCCTGCTGATCTGGATGTAGAACTCTTGGCTACTTCTCCAGCACCATGTGTGTTTGCCTGCATGCTGCCATGCTTCGTGTCCTGATGATACTGGACTAAACTGGTATGGGAGGTCCTTCTGTATATGTGTTACTTTTATTGGTTAATGAATAAAGAATCTACCTTGGCCTGTGATAGAATAGAGCTATGTGGGGAAAACTAAACTGAATGCTGGGAAAAAGAAGGCAGAGAAGGAGATGCCATGTAGCAGCCACCAGGAACAGACATGCCAGAATATTGCCTGTAAACCACAGCCACGTGGCAATACACAAATTAATGGAAATGGGTTAAATTAATAAGTAAGGGTAAGCTAGAAATATGCTTAAGCTATTAGCCAAGCAGTGATTTAAATAATATAGTTTCTGAGTAATTATTTCAGGTCTGGGCAGCTGGGAATGACGGCCTTCCCACAACAAATGGTGCCAACATGGACAACTGCATCCACATAAAACCTGAGAGAGCTTAGGAAGTAATTCTAGACAAAAAAGAACAGAGTTAAGCATGGCTTCTTAGTAGCAGCATTTTCTCAGGTGGGCTCTGTTTGCTAGAGACAAGTGTGTCTCATTTAAGAGAAGCTTCCTGATTCAGCTTTATCTTCAAAAACCTTGCAGCTCTTTTAAGAGGCCCTTCCACCAAACACTTAACTGGTGTTTATGAATAGCCAACAGCATGCTTCTTGGTGGTGGCAGGACCTTGAAACTCCACAGAGTTGTGGCAATAAACATGGCTCCCACCAGTACCTATACCATGGGGCTAGATTCTCAGAAAGCCAAGGAATGGGGTGGATCCAGCCGTCAAAGCCACAGCTTTAATTCTAGCCATTCGCTTAGCAAATTAAAGACTCATGTGGTCAGAAAAAGAGAGATATACAGTAAAAATAGATTCAGATAAAAAAAAACCCTCTAAACTGTTTAGAGAGAGAGAGAGAGAGAGAGAAAGAGAGAGAGAGAGAGAGAAGATGTGTGTGGTGGCACACACCTTTAATCCCAGCACTTAGGAGGCAGAGGTAGGTGGATCTCGGTGAGTTCAAGGACAACTTTGTCTACAGAGTCCAGTTTCAGGACAGCCAAAGATACACAGAGAAACCCTGCCTCAAAAGACCAAAAATTAAAAATAAAAATAACAGAAAAAGAGTTTAAAATAAAGCCAGGTAAAGATGGAAAATACACAGAAAATCTGGATACTGTATGTTATTGTGTTGTTTTTGAATTGTTAGATGCCTGAGGAAAGAGCTAAAACTGCTAAAAGACATTTGATTATAAGTGCTGGATTAATCCAACATATACAATTTGAAAATGTCTTGACTCCAAAATGTCAAAAGATATGTTACTCTGGAGAAGAGGTTTTGCTTTTGCTTCCACAGGAAATGAGAAGCTGTAGATTCATCTTGGATTAAGAAAAATCAGGTTGATAAGGAAGACCCCCTGAAAGATCTGTGGTAGGAGCAGATGGCCCAGATGATCCAATGTTTCAGAGAACCTCTGTTGGAGTTTCCTGAGTTCTACATCCATAACAGTTTCAAAACTGCTGGCTGAGATGATAAAGCCTCACAGAATACTCCAGTCAGGACTTGACCATAATTTTCTTTAGGTCCCCATAAGATTATCAGTGCCCCCAACCAGCAGGAAGTAGCCCCAAAAACTACACATGTATTCCAAAAAAAATGGATTATGGATATTTATCTTTGTTTAGAGTGTTGGTTATAAGTTGTTATGAATAATGGTCAGAAAAAAAGCTAAACAAAGGAGATTCAATTCAGAGTTCTTGTTTTGAAAAGAAAAAGGAGGGGGAGGAAGTGCTGTGGGATAATGCCCTTGTACCTTGTCACTTGTATTGTTTTAATAAAACACTGATCGGCCACTAGCCAGGCAAGAAGTAGAGGCAGGATGACAAGAACAGGGGAATGCTGGGAAGAAAAAAGTCTGAGTCTGCAGTCATCATCCAGCCACAGAGGAAGCAAGATGAGAATGCCTCGCTGATAAAAGGTACCAAGCCATGTGGCTAACACAGCCAAGAATTATGTGTTAGGGGCTGGACAGATGGCTCAGTGGTTAAGAGCACTGACTGCTCTTCCAGAGGACCCGGGTTTAATTCCCAGCTCACAACTGTTTGAAGATCCAGTTCCAGGGGATCTGACACGTCACACCTTCACACCAATGCACATAAAATAAAATTTAAATAAACCATAAAAATATTTTTAAAAAAGAATTATGGGTTAATGTAGGATGTAAGAGTTAATAGGAAGCCTGAGCTAATAGGACAACCAGTTTATGATTAATGTAGACCTCTGTGTGTTTCTTTGCGACTGAATAGCTGCAGGACCAGGCAGAACAGAAACCTCTGTCAACACTAAACCCCTGAACTGTAAGACAGCCCCAAGTAAATGTTTTCTTTTATAAGACTTGTCATGGTCATGGTGTCTTATTACAGCAACAAAACCCTAAGTCAATTTCCAAACACATTTATATATCTACCAACACTTAACTTGAAAAGCAAACTTAGACCCTTGTCTAGTTCTCTTTTTTAAACTAATTTTTTAAAATGAGTCTTTGGGAATTTCACATCATCTGATCCTACTCATTTCCTAGTCCTTCCATGTCTGCCCTCCACCCTTTTAGCCTTCCCCCAAAAAGGAAATAAGAAAATTAAATTTAAATAAGAAAAATTAGAAAAGAAAAACGAAAAAAAAATAACATAACAAATCTTGCTGACCCCTCTGGGCAACAACCCGGTCCTCTGTTTAAACTGCAGCCTCTTCCTTGCCCCCTCGCAGCTGTCTGCAGTTGGCGGTGAGTGTGCGCTGAACTCCGCGGTATTTCCTACCTTTCCATCACATCTTCATGCCTTGTGCCATTGTGAGCTGTAGTGTGTCAACCATAGGACATCTTTGCGCCGAAACAGCTTTGCTTGCAAATGCACATTGCAAAGAGTCCGTTGGTCTCTGGGTTCTGATACATCAATCCTGGACCCTCACTGAGACGTCTCTAGGCTACCCTACTGTTACCCCATTCTGGGGTTATGGTTCTACCAGTTCTTCCCACATCGATGCCATTGGGGCCAACTCTCCCACGCCCCCACTGCTTGTGGTGGCTGCCCTTGTCTATTTCTATGTGCAACAAAACATACTGGTCTAGAAATAGCTAAAATGTTGTCATTCTTATTTCTACACTTGTGAGGCTTTTTGTTGTTGTTTTTAAGTTAAGAGCAAACTCTTTCCACCAATAGACTGGTATTAAAATTGCCAGGGGAACTCAAGAACCCACTCAATGCCTACTTCTTTTTTGTCTGAAAAAAAAAATAAAGATATTTCTGATTTATTTGAGTTATACATGGAAAGCAAAGCCCTCGTGTTGGCAGGAGAGAGACTTGAGGCGACATCCATTAGTCACATTTTTTTTCTTCAACTGCTCTACTTTCCTTTTGGCTTTTTGTATAACAATAATTCTATAATTGTAATACCATTCCAGGATATGCACATTCACCCTAGAGCTGGGGGGAAATAAGATAAGAGAGTAATAGGCTAAGGCTGGACAGTTCTCACCTCTTGAACTCTTTTCAAACTGTCTTACTGTGGGGCAGTTAACATGAACTGAGTACCAACTCCCTCCCGGAAATCTGCTTCATAGCTCCTACCACCTTTAGGAGCCAGCTGGAGCTAAGGAATCTTGGCAGCTGTCTATCACACACAAGGGTGATCTTCTAATGCTTGTTGTTAAACCACAAAGAAGAGGGAGCAATCAAGAGATGCGAATACTCAGCTCCTTGTCCCTGGATAATTTCCTGAACTCTGTGGGCATTCCAAATGAAATAAATATATTTAAAGACCCAAAGTTAACATCTGGTTGACCCATTATATTGTGAAAGCTTTCCACTGATATCAAAGCCTTAAAGAGACAAACAAACAAACAAAACAAAAGCCACTATAAACCCATACCCTGGATGAGCACAGGTGCAAGAAAGTCTCAGAAAACTCCTCCAAACCAAAGTTCAGAACACATTTAGAAGATCATATACTGTGAAAAAGTCAATTTTACTTTAGGTATTATCCAAAGTACACAAATCTACAAATGTGATGGACAACATGGATTTAAGGCCAAAAATATTGTGATCATATCAGTGGGTGAGAAAAAATCATTAACAAAGGTTCACTGCTCACTCATGGTCAAGGTCCTGAAGAAATTAGGAATAGAAGAAACATAATCTCAATGTAATAAAATCTGTATATGACATACCTACAGCCAACATTACACTAAGTAGTATAAAACTGAAAATATTTCAGTGGAAGGCTAGAAAGTCAGTCATTTAAAACATTCAAGCAATGACAGATAAAACAATAGGAAAGTACAAATGGGCTGGAGAGATGGCTCAGCGGTTAAGAGCACTGCCTGCTCTTCCAAAGGTTCCAAAGGTCCCAAAGGTCCCAAAGGTTCTGTTCCCAGCAACCATCTGTAATGAGTCTGGTGCCTTTTGTCCATATCAACTTAGACCGTGAAACCCAATACGGACAAGTTCAACAGAACCACCATGTTCGGGCTGCCCATGCATGCTTCAGCATTCCCAGGGCATACTTTTCAATTTTTTCAATTCACAAATAGAATTGGTGATACCTATAGGATACCATTAAAAGACAAAATCTATTAGTCCTTGGGTACAACAGGGGGAGAAGTTCAAGATAAAGACATAAAAAATACATTTAATAAAATCATAGTGGAAAATTTCCAAAATCTAATCAAAGAAGTGGCTTTTATGGAAAGCATTTAGAACAGCAAACAGGCAAGAACCGGAAATAATGTTGCCATATGAGAACACAGAAAAACACCTTAAAATATAAACACAGGTAAGGGTTTTCCTATTGGACGATGAGACCAAGATTTAACAGATGGGACTGCTTAAATTAAAACATCTTCTATATGGCAAATGAAACAATTAATTGTGTTAAGGGGCAGTCTATAGAATGGAAGAACTTATTAGCTGGCTGCACATCACATGTAATGTTAATATTTAGACTATAGAAGGAGATCAGAAGCATAAATACAAAGAAGTCAAGCAATACGATCAAACAAATCAGTTAATAAAATGAACAGAAAGTTCACAAAAGTGGATGAACAGTGGCCAACAAACATGAAAAGGTTTTTCTTTCGGCAGCCTTAACCATACACATGAAAACTACTCTGTGATTCTGCTGTCTCACCTTAGTCAGAGGAGCGATCCTAAAACAACAACAACAACAACACAAATGACAAACCCTGGCATGGGTGTACGGAAGCGGAATCCTTATGCTGCTGCAAGGAATGTGAACTGGTGAATTTCAGTGGGACAACTGCTCAAAAAACTAAAATTAGAACACTCATGTGACCAAATCTACTGCTTGTAGGCATTTATCCGAAGAACACTAAGTGGTCCTACCCCAGAGATCCTGTAGTAGTTAGGATAAGAAATAGCCCCATAGCCTCATGTCTTTGATCATTTGGTCCCTAGTTGCTGGTGCTGGTTATTTTATGAGTCGTTTCTGGTTCTGGTAATCTATCACAGCAACAGAAAGTAACTCGCACAGAAGTTGGCACCAGGCATATGGTGTCTCTGTGAAGAACTTCTTTGTGTTGTTTTTTAGAATGATGTGAAGACTTTGGAATTTTGAACCAAAAAGGCAATTGAATGCTATGAGCTGAGATTAACAGCCGTTTTAGGAGGACCCTGAAAGACAGTTGTGTTGAGAGCAATACACAAAGGCCATAAAGGCAGCAAGATGTGTTAAGTTGCTGTTTGCTGCTGGGCTAGAACATGCTAACAAGACCAGCTTGGGGAGGAAAGGGTTGATGTGGCTTATGCTCACACATCACAGCCCATCATAAAGGGAGATTAGGGCAGGAACCCAAGCAAGAGCCCAGAGGCAGGCACCGAATCAGACGCCCTGAGGAGTGCTTCTTACTGGCTTGCTTCTCATAGCTCGCTCAATTGGCTTTATGCATTCTAGGACCACCTGCCTGGGGATGGCATTACACACAGTGGGATAGGCCCTCCCATATCAACCATCAGTGAAGAAAATATCCCATCAGTCAGTCTGATAGAGGCAATTTCTTAACTGGCGTTACCTCTCTTCAGATGACTGAGGCTTGTGTCAAGCTAAAAAATGGAGCGGTTTTTTTTTGGACTACCAGCCCCCAAATCATGACAAAGATATTTAGTATTAATTATGAAAGCTCAGCCTTAGCTTAGGCTTGTCTCTAACTAACTTTTATAACTTCAATTAACCCATGTCTATTAATCTATGTGTTGCCATGTGACTTGTGGTTTTTATCTCTTCCCCCTGCTTGTTTCGCTTCCTCTGCACCAGGCTGGTAACTCCATGTTTCTTCTCCCCCAAGACCTCTCTGTCTCCACAAGTCCTGCCTAAATTCGTCTTGCCTAGCTATTAGCCATTCACCTCTTTATTACACTAATCACAGTGACACAGCTTCTCACAGTGTAATGGAATATTCTGCAACAAACAAACAAACACAACCAGCACAACTGATCCCTTGACAACTTGACACACAATAACCATACTCTTTCTTTCTTGCTAATTCCCAAGGTCTCGCATTAATGTTTCAACATAAAACAGTGTAACTTTAAAAGGCCTCAATGCTTTTAAAAATTCAAACACTTTGGAGGTTTAAAAATTCAAACTCTTTTAAATATGCAATGTTCCTTTGCAAGTTCAAAGCCTTTCAACTGGGAGCCTCTATAAAATAAAACATACATTAAACAATTTCTTCAAAAAGGAAGGACCAGCGAGTAGTTGCAATCAGATCAAAGCAAAACAAAGTTTAGCACTACAAATAGCTCTGCGTGCAGCATCTGGAGCTCACACTCTTCTGGGGTCCACAGGGCTTAGGTAGCCCCTCTTTCTGGCTCTGCCTTTCATAGCACATGCAACTTCTTGTAGGCTCAGGCTGGTTCCACTGTACGCCTGCCACTGTCCTCGGTAGGAGGACACGGTCCTAGCGTTGCCAGCATGCTGGCATCTCCGCTGCATCTGAGATGTGTCACAACAATACCCCAGTCGTGATGCCAGCCTCTGTCTTAGTTTATTTTCTACTGCTGTTTTAGAACACTATGACCAACACCAACTTAAGTAGTAAAGGGTTTGCTTGGCTTACACTCTAATATCACAGTCAGTCATTGATAGCTACAACTGAAAAGAGCATGTAGGACAGAAAGAAATACAGAGTGTAAAGTTTGGAGAGAAAATGAGCACCAGGAAACCCAAGGCTCTAGCCAAGGCATATGCTGAAAGAAAGGCTGTTAAAGAGATTGGTACTGTTGGGTGTGGAGGGGGCTTCTGCTCTGTGCTGGAGATGTAACCCCAGGGCAGGACCCTGCCCAGATCAGTTTCCAGCTGGTCAAAGGAGAAAGCACAAGTGGCTTCAACACACAAAAGCTGTAGATAATCTGGTCGGTGGGGAAAGGGTCCATCCCTAGCTAGAGGCCGACAATGGCGGTGTCACCCCTGTGGCACTGGCTTAGGAGTCGTGAAAGATGCCAAAAGTCAGGGGGTCATGGATTCTTCCTCTGTGGTTTCAGGGACCTATTTAGGTTTCTTTTTTTAAACAAACAAACAAACAAAAATGAATAAAACCAGAAAAAACAAAACCAAAAAAATTATTTTAAATTAATTTGATTGCTTCTAGATTTTTCTCAGTGTCTATTTTTGTAGTTTCTATTCCATCCATTTTATAACACCGTGACTCAAAAACTAAGCGAGCTTTTAATCTAACCTAACTAGAAGATGAAATGAGTGCAAGATACTTTGATGTTAGTACATAAAAAACCAAAGCAATGTCAGATCATCTCTGATGAACCTTAGAATTAAATATATTAAGCATATATTATAATATAAATATATTAAGCATATATTATAATATAAGATATATTATATCTGGTATCATAAATTGTTATTGAAGCAGGTAGCAAAAGGCAAAGGCCAGGAGGTGATTAGTAATAAAGAACTAATTGATCAGAATTGATTGGAAGATATACATTTTTAGCTGGTGATTTTAGGAAATAGTTGACATCCACAAGTGCCTTTGCAAGGTCTGATGACATTAATAATTCATAGTCAGTGCTGAGAAATCTTAATAAGCAAATGCCTGCTAGGTGTGATTGATTCCCAGTTTCATCTCCTCTGTGGATGAAAGTTCTTAAGAAGCAGCTGCACCTTCCCCTGAACCTCTGACGGGCCTGTTAACGCCTTAGAATGTCAATGAACGTAGAGAGTTACAAGTCTAGAACCCAATTTGGGCTATTTTTTGTTTTTTTGAGACAGGGTTTGTCTGTAGCTTTGGAGCCCATCCTGAAACTAGCTTTTGTAGGTCAGGCTGGCCTTGAACACACAGAGATCCGCCTGCCTCTGCTTCCCAAGTGCTGGGATTAAAGGCGTGCACCACCACTGCCGGGCTCGTCTCTTGCCCTCTTAAGGGTCCTTTATTGCATTTCAATGTGTATGAGCTAACATCTTTGTGACCATCAGGGTACATCTCCTGGGACGCAAAAACACGTAGTCCCCGCCAATCACCAGGCTAAGCTTCCACACTGTCGAAGGCCTACAGCAGAGATTTTCCCACTTTGCTTTAACCTGACTCCCTAACGTTTCTATAAATATATTTGAAAAGTGTCTTGATTTATAATTTTCTTGTTCTATTACTATAAGAGCGTGAGGAAACTTCTTCCGCGTTGGAATATGAATCTGGATGGAAACGAAATCTGTGTTCTTGGGCCATGCTCACTAATATTTGGCTGTAGAATAAATTACTTCTTATCCTCTGTGAGGTAAGGATTGGGTCTTTTGTGCCAACAGCAATGAACCTGATGTGCAGCCTTGAGAACGATCTACTTTTCACCTGGATAGAAGGAGGAAGCCAGCGTGGACAGCCCCACCCTCACCCCCACTCCACCTTCCCCCAGTCTAAGCTAGCTGGTGTTATCTCCTTAGGAGGATTTTGGTGAGCTAAAGATCCACTTGTTTGTTCTGAACTGAGAGTTTAAGGATTTTACTTGATAGATTCTTTTTTGTTTCTTTTTACTTTCTAAGTGTTTGGTTTAAGGAATCTATTTTGTTTGCTGTTTTTGGAAGTGTTTTGTTTTCTAGCATTCAGGTTGGTTTCTGTTTGCTTACAGACCTCTGAAGGCGTTTTGGTTTGTAAAGCTTGCTGCAGCTGTCCCCTCTCTACTGCCAAGGACTTTTCTTCCATATATTATCTAAGCAGAATGTTTGGGGAAAAAGAGATTTGGGTATTTAGTATTCCAACTGTTTTTATGTTTGTTTATTTAGTGTGTTAATTCAACCTGAAAGCTGAAAAAAAAGTGAAAATCCATCTAAAGTTAACTTTAGATTTCCCTCAAAAGGGAACAATATTATTCCTAAATTGTTTTTTTTTGATGCATTTAACTAAAAAGTTCTCAGTACATTTTTTAAGTCAAAACTGTGTAGCCTGCTTTAATTGGAATATAAAATCATCTAAAAAAGAAGTGAGAAAATTAGTAATTTACAAAACCAAATGGCTGTACAAATTATTTGTGAGTTGAAAGGAGATATTAAAGGAAAATAAGGTTTTTTTTTAATTTTAGAGGTTATAGCAGAACTAAAGATAAGTTCTGAGAACAAACGCTTACTCTGATCTCTTTTTATGACCTGTTAGGACAAATCTGCATCAAAGAACAAGATTATTATTGCCACTAATAAAGTTGAGAGAAAAAAGATCTCATGTTCTATTAAAAATTCCCATTTATAAAGGCTACTTTTTCTTGGGAATAATATGTTTGTGTTAAATTTAACATGGTCCCTTGTTCTCTGCATGTTGATCAGTTGTGGGTTTCTGTCTGCTGAAAAGAGAAGATGCTTTGACAAAGGGTGAGGGCTACACTTACCTGTGGTCACATGTTGCTAGATATTTGATTATACTATGTAAAATATGTCACTGTGATTGGTTTAATTAAAAGCTAAACAGCCAATGGCTAGGCAGGAGATATAGATGGGACTTTCAGGCAGAGAGAGCTCTGGGAAGAAGGAAAGGGGAGTTGCCAGCCAGACTCAGAGGAAGCAAAACATGTAGAAGGAGAGGTAAAAGCCACAACCTATGTGGCAGTGGTGCGGAAGGTCCTTCTGTCTATGTGTTGCTTTTATTGGTTAATGAATAAAGAAACTGTCTTGGCCTGTGATAGGGCAAAAGAACAGAGCTAGGTGGGGGAAACTAAAGTGAATGCTGGGAGAAAGGAGGTGGAGTCAGAGAGACACAGGGAGCCACCGCCAGTCAGACATGCTGAAACTTTTCTGGTAAGCCATAGCCACATGGCGATATACAGATTAATAAAAATGGGTTAAATTAAGATGTAAGAGTTAGCCAATAAGAGGCTAGAGCTAATGGGCCAAGCAGTGATTTAATTAATACAGTTTCTGTGTGATTATATTGGGGCTGGGCAGCCGGGAATGAACAAGTGGCCTCCCTGAAATATGGCAGCATGCAGGTTAATAGAAATGGGTTAACTTAAGTTACAAGAGCTAATTAAAAACAAACCTAAGCTGAGTCTGAGCTTTTAAAATTAATAAATAAATCTGTGTGTTGCTATTTGGAAGCTGGCAGGTGATGAAAAGGCTTACTATAGTCATAAGGGTAAATATTTAGAATGCAGTCAGGAATTATGCTGTAGTAAAGTGGTGATAGTTCTTTTCTAAGACTCAAGAACTCACTAGCCCTAAGTAGCTTGCTAGGTTTCTTTTCTGTTCAGTGGGCCTTACATCCAATTAGAGAGCTGTTGGTTATCACTAAGCTATGAGTGCCACTATTGCACCTTTAGGGATAATGTGCCACTCTGGTCATTGCTGAAGTTCATAGGCGTTAAGCTGGTTAGGATTATTGCTTGTTTCCATCCTCAAGTTTCTATGAGCAAATGAAATATGATTAGGTCAAAAGATAGCATGCAGATCAGAGGAAATCTTTACTAGCTATGTGTCAGAAAGAAGATTAATATTTACTATATAAAAAACTCCACAAAACTAAATTCCAAGAAGCTTAGTGATTGAATCAATAAATGGATTAATGAAATGAACAAGCATTTCTCAAGATATGAAATATGAATAGCCAATAAACATATGAAAATATTAACATCCTTAGCCATTAGGGAAGTGTGGACTAAACCTACATTCAGCTTCCAACTCATCCCAGTCAGAATGACCAGTATAGGAAACCAAATAACAAATTCTGGCAAGTACATGTGGAAAATAGAATTTGAGTAAACTCCTGGTGGACCTGTAAATTTGTCTAGTCACTATGGAAATCTTTCTGGAGGTTTCTCCAAAAGCTAAAATTAGAAGTACAGTGTAATACAGCTGTGCCATTTCTAGATATATATCCAGAGAATTCTAAGACAACATGTTTATTGAAGTATTATTCATAATAGTCAAATTATAGAAAAAACCCAGATGTCTACCAAAATATGAATGAAGAAAATATAATATATATACACAATGGAGCTTTATTCAGCCATAAGGAAGAATTAAATTATGCCATTTGTTGGAAAATGGATGCAATTTGAGATTATCATATTAGGTGAAATAAGCCAGACTTTAAAAGGCAAATGTTGCATGTTCTCCTTCATTTGTGATATTGGATTGCTGTATAGCTTCATCAGCTGTATATATGCATGCATGTACATGTGAGTCTCTCTCTCTCTCTCTCTCTCTCTCTCTCTCTCTCTCTCTCTCTCTCTCTCTCTCTCTCTGTTATTTAGTATTTATTTAAGTTCCTTAACAGCATCACGGGGGACTGACAGACATTCTACTTTTCCGTAACACATTCTTCAGGGTGTGGATCTGTCCTCAGGAAAAGTTTCCTGCATCATAACTGAAATATATAGTATAATGTTGTCTCTTTTTCTATGTCTCTAATTATGAAGAATTTCCCCCCAAGCATCCCAGTAGATTCCCCTCCATGGCTCCTTCATCAGAAATACATTATACATACTGCTGGTAGGGAGAATGAGATTACCATGATTTTATTAGGAAAACACATGGCCTTCTGAAACAGGCTAAATCATCCAAACAAAAATTGATGTTCTGTTGGAAAGTTGGAAGAAGGGAGATGTGGTGGTTTTTATCTAGCAGTAATGCAAACTCGGGACTACTACAGGGATTAAAGCTTAGCAAGTGACTTCCACTAACAGGTACCCCATCATTTCCCAGGGCTGAAGTATAAAATTGATTTCTGAAAGTAGATTTCATTGGGAAAGTCTGATAACAGAGTCTGAATATTTGCAGCTTGTGGATATGAAACAGCAGGAATACAATCGTAGAGGTTGAGGCACATGTCATAATTGGGGACAAGCGTGAAGAGATTGGGAAATTTAAACCCTGTACCTGTTAGGAGAGAAGTAATCATATTGTGATGAAACCATCTCTCTCATGAAAAGATCAGTTCCAAGTAATATAATTGCCAGCCAAAGAGAATCTGCGTTACTGTTTTGTCCTTTTGTGAGCTTAGTTTAAACATAGCCCTTTTACATATCTCATTGGCTTCATGTTCCTTGTATGTTTGTTACATTGTTGGCTTGCTTTCTTCACAGGTCCAAAATCTTTGTAATTTTCACGTTTCACTCTTGTTGCTGGCAACCAACAGCTGTCCTTACAGTTGGAGGAACTAAAGAATGAAAGATATTGTAGGAAAATGGACAGTCTATGTTCTACCAATAGGACCGGCTGATTCTCCTTGTAACTGGTTAATGGTTGTGGCAAAAGGGGCTTAGCGAGATTTTCCAATTTCTCAAGAGAAATCTCAAGACTTAGATGCTCACAATAGTGCACAGAACTGCTGGTTATTGATTTGACAAGTATGTGCACTTTATGAAAACTCTGAGACACGCACCTTGATTTGTGCACTGTAAAAGTTAATACAGTTTACTTCAAGGGAAAGAATCTAAAGAAGAGCAAAGCTAAAAAAGATTTTAAGGACTGACATATGACATAAGAGCAACAGTTTGGAGCTATCATTGGTACTGTGTCTCATAGCTTGGTATCAACTTGCAGACAGAGGGATGACTTTGGGATGGAGAAGACATTGGGTTACCACAATAACTGAGAAGTTTGTCTATTTTGCCCCTTCTACTCTTTACAATCCATCTTCAGTATCTTCAGCAAAAAGGACAGAAAGCCTGACAAAGAAAGCATAGTGTTCTTGGGAGCTGGCTGATGGCAGAAAAGTCAGAGAATTTCTATTTCCTTTTTGCAACTATTCCCCAAGTAATAAAAGAACCTATTCCAATTGTAAGTCTGGAAAGTTATTCTAAATTTTCTAAATGTAACAGAAAGCATCCCAGGCACATCTCCTTGGTGTGGTTTAAGATTCTAGGGGTAGAAACAGATTCTTGTTAATACATATTGGAGCCTGATGTTCCAGAGATGTTATTTATCTTGCCTTTCTGTTAACTTTTCTTTCTTTTCGAGTGAATGATTTAAGATGAGATTGAACCTTTGTGGGATTCACAAGAAATAGTTTGAAGTATTTTGCTGCTAAAATTACAGTGGGGCTATGTATTTTCTTGTTCATGTTTTAAGGACAGATTTAAACCCTCGAACCTTTAAAAAGCTGTTATTGGAACAGGAAAGAACAGGCACTTAAGTATGTCCAAATATACATTGTGGGAAATCTGTGAGAAATCACAACCTGGATACGTTGCAATTAAACATAAATAAACAAGAACACAAAAGAACCTAATTAATGTAAATATATACAATATAATGTAAAAATATGCAATGATAGCATAAATACTTTGGGTTTCTAAGCAGAAAGAACAGAATCAGCAGTACTAAAGGTCATCATTACCTCAACCTAACGGACTGTAACAAAATTACATCAATTAAAGAAATGAGCAGTGGTGAGAAGCAGAAAAAAGCGATGTTTTCCAGTGTGGCCACATTGGAAAGAAGAACAAATAGTGGTCCAGTGGCCCCCATCTGTCTTCAGGGTACTGATGTGAGGTTTATATTTAGAGAGAGGGCAAGTGGCATGCATAATTTAGCAGTCATTGTCAAAGATTGTCCCACCCAACATTGAATCATCTTTGCCTCTACCTCCATCTTTCAAAGTGATCATTAAAGGAGACCCTTTAAGTTGTAAATGTGTTCACCATTGTCAACACCCAGGAGACCAGTCCTCTGATAGATGACCACTTCTATTCTAAGGCTGTCCTTACACTTAGGAAAAGTTGTCTTCATCTGGGAGGAGAGCTATTCCTGGGAGATTTTGCTTTTCTTGGAATTCAAAGGGTCCTAGGAGGAAAGGTCCATGATCACTTAGCGCTGTGATCCCAGTCAAACCACAGACACAGAATGAAGGCTGAGATGCCAGAGTTTCATCTTAAGTCACCTTCCGTGCAATGAAGTCAATGCTTTTTGGCAAACGTGGTTTATAACTGTCTCCTCCAATTGTGTGTTATTACTGTAGCCTACCTGTGCATATTCTGATGGCTTACTAGCTATAACTCATTATTCAGTGGTCACCTTTTCCTGTCCCCCTCACCCCCGCGGCATGCTCTCCACAGACCTAACTACTCTCAACTTCGATGAGACCCAGCTTTTTGGATTCTATATAGGAACCAAGTCTTGTAAGCCTTGTCTTTCTGTGCCTGGCTTAATCACTTAATGTGATAGCATCTAGATTCACTTGTCACAAATGATAGGATTTCATTATTTTTATGAGAATATTTGATTTTTTTGTGTGTATATACACTATTTTCTTTACTCATTAAAGAAAAGATAATTACTAGTTGTTAGCCTCTTAGGTTGTTTTACTTTTTATGACTCTTTTTGGACGGTGCAGTGATGAAGAGGGCGCTCTTTTGCAGTATTCTTCCTGGGGAGACAGAACAAATATCTGCTCATAGGGCACTATGAACAGGCAAAGGAACAACTGGACTCAAGTCAACCTCAGTAAACTCATGGGAAACCTGACGAACAACTGTTCTCCTTCAGAAAAGAGTAGAAGACTTGGGGGTAGGGGAGAAACGCTGTACAGAATATCTCCAGAAAACACATGGTGCAGAGACCCAGGTAGCTCTTGGCTCTCCCTATTTCATCTCCCTCCAACTGGGTCCCCGAAACTCTGCAGCTTCTTGCCAGGGACTGTCACTTCTTGGCCTGTCTATTTCCCTATTAGATTTGCCTGGTCCAAGCCCCATGATACCAGAAACTTTCTAGCTAACATACATACTACATAGATCTAGTGACTGTCCAATCATTGCATGTGGCTCAGTGACCCATAGCCCTGCCTGCCACCTGACAGGAATGTTCCAGTTGCTCATATCCAGGCTTCAGACCTAGGACTGGTCCACATTACCAGGAAGATTTGTTCAAATCTCTTTGATCAAACCACTGATGGTACCAGACTGTAGCAGAGAGAAACAGGAGAGCTGGCGTGGAGAATTTAGCCACAAATACCAGACAAACAGAGGAAATAGATTCCAACATTGCTATGAGTTAGTCCCATCCCAAACATTATAAATACCTCCACTGAAAGAAGAAAGCTGGCTTGAACAACAAAGAAGGAAAAACTCAGCCAACAAACCCACTCCAGGTGCATAAATCACAATGAAGAAAAACAACATTAAATATCAAAATACCAGGCCACCTCTGAAAACTACAAACACTACAGTAAACATCTAGTGAAAATTACCTGGGAGAACTCTCAGAGAAAGAACTCAAAAGAGTCCTTATAAGTATAGTCAAACCACTCGAAGAAGATAAAGAGATGGGTGAAACAAGAAAGTAAATCCAAGACAAGAAAATGGAATTTGAATATTTTAAGAAAACCCAAACTTAAATGATACTGGACATGAAAGACTCAACAAGACACTTTAAAACCTCAGTGAAAACCTCAATAACAGATGGACTATGTCAAAAAATGGAGAATCAGGGATGGGAGACAAAGTAGAGGAACTGAATCATTTAGTAAAGGTTTGTGAGAAAATATATACATATTATACACACACACACACACAAAAACACATGTGCTGTTCCCCGAAAGTAATCAGAGTTTATTTACATTTTCTAAAGCATAGTTACGGTTCTGACATTTTAGAATTCTTTTAGAACTCCTGAGATTATAGATGTTGTAAGAACACTGTGTGGTGTAGGAGGTTCATCTGTCTATGTGTTGCTTTCATTGGTTGAATAAAGAAACTGCCTTGGCCTTTTGATAGGGCAGCACTTAGGTAGGTGGAGGAGACAGAACTGAATGCTGGGAAGAAAGAGTCAGAGAGCCACCATGGAGCTGCCAGCTCAGACATGCTGAATCTTTCCCGGTAAGCCACAACCTCGTGGTGACATACAGATTAATAGAAATGGATTGAATCAAGATGTAAAAGTTAGCCAATAAGAGGCTAGAGATAATGGGCCAGGCAGTAATTTAATTAATACAGTTTCTGTGTGATTATTTCTGATGTAAGCTAGCCAGGCAGCCAAAACAAAGGGCCTGCTCACCGTACAACAACCATGGATTGGCTCTGTGGTTACAGCTCATCCTGCTTCTGCAGAAGACCTAAATTCTATTCCCAGCACCCATGTTGGGCAGTTGACAACTGCCTCTAACTCCAGTTCCAGTGGGGCCTGACACCTCAGGCCTTACAGGCATCTGTATTCATATGTGTGTGTCTACACACAAATGCACATACACATATAATTTTAAAAACAAGTCTTTTTTTGGTAAAAAAAGAATACTCGATATTGGTGTAGAATGAGTGTTATCTAATTCCGGATTCAGGTGGGACTTACTTACAGGTCTCCCTGCCCCCATGTGCTTGCACACACTCATGTGCAAATGCAGGTGCCTAGATAGTGTAACCATGCTGATTCTGCAAGGGTGGCATTGAGAGCTATCCCTCTAGATCATCCTTCCCCTGTCAGATCTGTGAGATGGCCACACTCTGTACCCAGCTCACCTCTGCCATGTCTCTCACAACTTCTGTTTTCTTCATTCCCCAAATATGATGTGCCTGCTGTGTCCAGCTTGTCCCTTATAATCACCAGATTACAATCTCCACACAAGCCAGAATCATATCTAATTCTTTTCTACCTGTTTTCAAATAGAGTGTTTTTTTTACGCATCATGACTTCTTAGAATTTTTGATGAAATGGTATCTAAAGCTGTATCTTAAGAGATGCCTCAAACTGTTATTTCTACCTCAATTATGTCCTTATTTTGCATATAACTCATACTGAAAATCAGCTACATTGTTTCTAGAATTGAAACATTTTTAATTTCTTATAAAATAACATAAAAGCATATTTTAAAAATTATAATGAATATTTCTTCAGTGTCCTTTTCTTCTCCTATGTGTGTTGGGGCTTAAATACATTTACATAGGTGGTGGGGTGAAATTGCCACATTGTAAGCCTTAGCCAGTTCAAGAATAAGAAGTTTTTAAACCAATAACTCTCATTTCTTTATTTTCCAGCATACCTTTTCTGTAAAATGCACCTATAAAATGATAAAAAAATGGTTACTTTTAATAATATGACTTCATCCCAATCATCCAAAGAGCATTTGCTACAGGCCATTTTATTTGAGTCTTTGGATGTACCAGAGAACATAACCTTTATCTCCTTTCCTAAGGAGTTTGTTGTGTAAGTCTTTACAGAACAGAACACTGTAGTCTTATTCTTTTCCATTGCTTTTCAGGATAATGAGTTTCAAGCAGATGCATGTCTCAAAAATAGCAGATAACTTCTAGGATCAGTACACTGGAATGTAGGGCTGTGGAGCAGAAAGTAGTAGGAAGTTCAAAGACTTAAGTTACAAGTACAGATCAGGAGCAGAAGCATTTCAAGATATTTCATACATTTCATACAATTGACAATATGCTTATAAGGAAAACACTACTATTTATAAAGGGCATAGGAGGAAAGACAAAGCATTGCAGATGCAGATGGTGCCTCCACGTGTTCTCTGTTATGCTGTGGAATATTAGATTAAGATATATTATGCTATGGGATTGTCTTTCAGTGTGCTGGGAATATGTGTTGCTCTCATTGGTTGATAAATAAAGCTGCTTTGACTTATGGCAAGGCAGGATAGAGCCAGGTGGGAAATTTAAGCAGAGAGACAGTGAGAAGAACGGTAGAGTCGAGAGAAGCCAGTCTGCTGCCGAGGAGGCAAGACATGTAGAAAACAAGGTAACAATGAGTTACAGAGGGCTGTGGGTCACTAGTTCTCTGGGAAAGCAGCCAGTGTTCTTACTGCTGAGCCATCTCTCCAGTCCCCAGTTCTTGGATATTTTTCTTAAATGTCAAAATCTGTTGTCTAATAATAACATTTTTAAAATTCCAAATTAATACATTGAGGTTTGGTGAGAGTAAATAAGTGATCTAAAGTACTCCAATAAAGAACAAAAGCTAGAGAAATAAAATTTTTTTCACTTTATGAATAAGAAACTCAAACTAATTGCTCAAGTTAAAGAATGTCAGGAGTTGAAAAACTCTAATAAAATTCAAGATTCAAAGACTGGGGTGAAAACCTGTGAGCCCAGAGACTTAGAATGGCAACTGGCTAACTTTGTTCCTGGCATTCTGAAGGCCACTCCCTTCCACACTTCCCCAATAGAAAAAAAAAAAAACCAAAAAAACCCATGCTAAGCTCCTCCCTATTACTTTCGGTCAACCAGTTCCTAACCCTGCCTCTCTGAGTCCAGGTTAATTTTATTTAATTAATGCAAGTGTAATACATCTTTGCTCAGTTAAAAATAATATCTCACAACATTCCCCCCTTTTTATTTAAAAAGGAAGGTTTTAACTAACTTCAACATAGTAAGACTATATACAACAAGAACAATTACCAAGTAAGGATTTCATTTAAAATATCCGGTCTATCTGTATTTAGCAAATTCAAAGAAAATACTTCATTATTAAGCCTATCTTGGTGCTTTTAAAGTTTTGTATCTAATTTATCAAAACTAAAGCAAACTGTAACTATAGCTTGTAGTGATATTTTGTTTGTAACACAACAAATAAAGCTTGCCTGAAGATCAGAGTGCAGAGCTAAGCCACTAGTTATCCAAAGAGGGCCAGCCAGTGCTGGCACACACCTTTAATTCCAGACAGAGGCAGATGAATCTCTTTGAGTTCAAGGCCACCCTGGGATACATGAGATTGAATCTGTTTAAAAGAGAAATAGAACTCACATGAAGGTTATCCCAGCCCTTAGGATCACATGCCTTTGATTCCAGCACAAGGGAGGTGGAGACAGGAGTGATATGGCCAGGCAGAGAAAGGAATATAAGGTGGGAGAAGACAGGAGCTCAGATGCAGTCTGAGGCTTCTTCAGTCTGAGATGTAGTCTGAGGATGTTGT
Organism: Ondatra zibethicus; assembly: GCA_004026605.1. Lineage (NCBI taxonomy): Eukaryota > Metazoa > Chordata > Mammalia > Rodentia > Cricetidae > Ondatra > Ondatra zibethicus. The sequence goes on from PVIU01009440.1 coordinate 21,769, forward strand.
CTGAGGATTCGTAGAGATAGGATCATGCCTTTGGTCTGAGCATTGGTAGAGGTAAGAACTCTAGTGGCTGGCGGCTCTGTTTTTCTGATCCTTTAGCTTTCACCCCCAGATAGCTGACTCAGAGTTTTTTATTATTAAGAACAATTAGAATTCATGCTACAATAATTAGCTAGTCTTCAACTCCATCAAAGACCCCAGGAGGATATAAAATTACCTGAATAAACAGGAAGTGCAGTGCAAGCCATTTCCAAAGCCATAGAAATCACAGACATCTGGCTGCCTGGACAGTTATCCAAGGTTCCTCTACATTAGAGCACCCAATCTTCAGTCTACAGGCCTAGAATATCTGGCAGACTCATCTATGAAGCAGAAATTTTGAAGGGCTGTCCTACCTAGTCTTGGCAAAGTTCAGCAGTCTTTTTCCTTTGTGTTCTGATTGTCCAGTTTGTACAGCATACTATCAGCAATCAAGGCAAAAGCAATTTCTTTGCCTTGTGACCAGATTTGCCACATTGAAAGCAAACTCCATATAGAGTTTCTTTGATGCTTAGCATCTTCTTTGAAGTAAATTGGTGGTGCCAGGAGATTTGTTTTACTGTCATAAAAAACCTTAGGTTATTAAACATTTTAAATGCCTTATTTTGTAGGTATTTGAAGTATTTGAAGGCCATCTATCTACCTAAAATATATCTGTTTAACCTTGAAAACATGCCTAATATAGCCACAAGTTTGCTTACTATAGATGACTAAGTACTAACCTGAATTTATTAATTATACATTACGTTTTAAATGAGCTGCCCAAGTAGGTTAAAAGTTAATAGTTGTCTTTTTAACCTATATTCCTATATCCCTTTAAATGATGGCAAACATCCATAAACACAGAATGACCAAAAACCACCCACCCCCACCTCTTGCAAATTTGAGTGTTGTGTTCTCTAGATCGCTTCCCGTTGTCTGTGGGCAAAGGCATCTTTAGGAAACCTGAGAAAATTGAGATAATGGTCAAGTCCTGGGAAAATCAGTTGTAACACGTGTTGTCCAGTCTCTGTGCAATGGGAAAGAGCAAGGTTTATCTATAGTCCTGATTAGAATAGTCTGCGAGGCTGGACCATCTCAGCCACCAGCTTTCAGCTCTTTTGGATACGGAAGTCTGGGGAAACTGTAGCAGAGGCAACTCTGAGAGGCTGGATCATCTGACCCACCCATTATGTCTGGTCCCCTTGCTCTGAAAACACATAAACTTTCACTAGTAACATACATATCTATATTAATATATGTTTGGAGTGTGTAGTCCACATAGGACTGCCAAAGACAATTTTCTTGTTTTATGTTTGAGCAGGTAAAATATATACTATCTGTCTTATATCTATTCCAAGTTTATTTCTTTATTTCTGTAACCAGAATTTTCAGGAGGTCTTCTCTGATCAAACCTGATCTTTATTAACCTGGAAGCAATCTTTTGTTTCCATAGGAAACCTCTTTCCCAAAGCAATACATTATTTGACTTCCACTTTAAAGTTAAGGCATCCCTAAAATATCTAGACTGGTTTAATTCAGCAGTCTCTGTTAGAATCTCATGTCTCTCAGCAGCTGTTGTTTGCTTATAAGCAATCAAAAAATTCAAAGATAACACAGTACCCCAGGATCTGGGCTCCGCGTGTATTTCCCATCTCTACATGGCTTATTCTGTTTATATCACTTTTCTTCTCTTTTTAAAGACTTTATTATTTTTAAACTATTTTTTCCTGATTGTCTATACCCATTTTCCTTTCTTTGTTAGGACTATGCACATTTTTTTAAAACTCACTGTAACCTGTTTAGAGGTTCTTCCTATCTGGATCTGTTTGTATTGCATATGTCTAGCCTTTTTTTGTCTGAATGAGCAAAATCTTAAACTGCCAAGTGAGTGCTGGGTCTGGCTGGCTTTGTGCCCTCCTCATTCCCTAAAAGCTGAGATTTATGCCCAGAACCTGGGGAGAGCTGACTTCAGCTGGGAACTGCTCTAAGAAGCTGGTGTCCTGCACTGTGGCAAGCATTTTACTCAGCATTTTGTTCTACTTAATGCACTGGCTGCTCAAGGGCTCACTGTATGGCAGAAACTTTTAAAGGAACCGTGCCCTTTTTTTCCCTCAGCTTTTTCAGGCCCTGTGAGGGAAATATGGGCTCCACATTGGAATACCAAAATGCACCGGGGTTTTATTTTTCTTTTGGGCTACCAACCAGCCCCCAAATCATGATACAGAGACTTATTATTAGTTTTGAATGCTTGACCTAGCTTATACATGTTTCTGGCTAGCTCTTTTAACTTAAATAAATTTGTTTCTCTTCATCTACCTTTGCCTCAGGGCTTATTACCTTTCTTCTGTATGTCTTACTTTCACTACTTCTCTATGGCTGTCTAGCGTCTGCTTGGCTTCTTGCCCTCTGTGTTTCCTCATTCTTCCTCTCTAGCCTAGATTTCTCTTCCTATTTTTTTCTCTCTGCTTGCTATCTCTGTCTATCCTTCTCTCTGCCTAGCCATTGGTCATTCAGCTCTTTATTAGACCAATCAGGTGCCTTAGGCATGCAAGGTGAAACAAATGCAGCATATCTTTACATCCTTAAACAAATGCAGCATAAACAAAAGTAACACAATTTACACAGTTAAAGTAATATTCTGCAGCATAAACAAATGTAACATCTTTGCCTGGTTAAAATAATTCACAACAAACAAGGAAGGAGAAGGGAGATGAATAAAAAGAAGAATTAAATTTCTTTCTCATTTATTGTGTCCTGAACATCAAAATTTAAAAAAAATAAGGTTTAATTTGAATCATGTGTATGAGTGTGTGTTTCTGTGGGGGTATGTGGGTGAAATACATTTTAAATATATTATCTGTAAAAAAATTTTAAAAGTAAATAACTTCTATCACTGTTAAATAACCACATTATTTTATACCTCTGGTTAATAAAAATCAATCTCTAAAAGGAGTAGTAAAATGAGAAGATTGATTACCCCCCCTTTTTTTGGTGATGGGTGCCACATTCTTCAGTCCTTGGATGAAAGGGACAGTACTTCCTTTCTCATGAAATCAAAGCTCCCGGAGTGTTTGCACTAAACTGGCCAGGATGTTCGCCTGTCTCCAACACAGCGGTTACATCAGTCTTCCCAGCTGTTGCCCAGGCCAACCCCCTCCGGCCACTCAGATGATCAGCACATCTCAATACCAAAAGCTGCCTTGTCTCTCAGTACTAATAATCCCACCTCCCTCCAGAAGCTCATGCCTTCTCCTCCTACAGAGGTGGTGTGGAAAGACTGCCAACCCTGGCAAACTGAGCCTGTTCTATTCTATGGCTTGATCTCCTTGATTCCGGATGTAAGTTTGACCTCTATTTTCTTGACAGAACAAACAGCTGAAATTCTCACAGTGTTAAAAAAAAGCTGTGTCTATTAAATTTTAGCTTTATTTCCAGAAGACATAGAATTAATTAATTAATTAATTCCATAGAATTAAAAAATAATTAACTTGTTCATTCCATAGAATTAAAAATGGGCAAATTATATTGAGAAATAAGAGTCATTAAACCAGTTGGTTACTTAGGACAGGTTATTTTTTAATATTGTAGTATGTGTGTGGTAAAGTATTATATTGTAGTTTACTGTTCTTCACGGTCTAGAAAAATATAACTGAATTACTTTGATATATGCCTAAAATCCATGGATAATTTTTAAGCAAAACCAAAATGATCCCACAAACAAACAAACCGACAAACAAAACCAAAAGAAAAAAACCCACAATAGAACAAGCTGTAAAAACAGTAGCGTCAACATATTGACAGAATTCTTTAGCATAAGCCTGATCAAACAAGGTTGTGAAACACTTTCCTCTAAGGAAACGCAAAAGGATGTTTACATTCTTAAATTTTCTTCTCATCTCAATCCAAGTCTGAAGACTGTAGGAGTTAAAGGCTAACTGCATCTCATCCAGGGAAACCTCCAGTGTAGAATTAGAAAAAAAGAAAAAAAAGAAAGAAAGCACTGAGAGTGAAAGGAAGTCATCCAGTGAGAATGCGGGGAGCTGGGGGCGAAGAGGATGTAAAGAAAGCACTGAGAGTGAAAGGAAGTCATCCAGTGAGAATGCGGGGAGCTGGGGGCGAAGAGGATGTAAAGCGACAGCATCCAAAAGGAGAATGAGTCCAAATGACTCCCGACCTTCTCCTCTGCTATGCATTTCCAGCTCTAACTCAAGGCTCTTAGCCAGGAATATCATCAGGGCCATTCACGGAGCCAGTATGCCACACTAGACAAGACTCTCTGCAAGTGTGACCTGGGCATGGCTCTTAAAACATAAGAACTTCCTCCAGTTATTCTGAAGCACGTTTGTGTTGCAATCCCGACTTCCAGTAAAGTCACTACCCAAACAGAATTGGCACATTTGTGGCCATCCTTGTGTAGTTTCACGCACAAATCAATTACCGCAGGCTCTAGATATGTCAAACAAAGTTGGCAAGCTACTTCCTAAATCTTTCTCCTAGGCATATGCAGTTGACACCCTGGCTCGCAAAGATTCCTGAGAATAATAACTAACTCTGGTTTCTGGCCCAGAGTGATAAATCTTATCCGGGTGTTCCAAAATTGCAAACATCAATCTCAAACACTCTGTATCATTTTAGAACCAAGCTGTGTGAACCTGCATATGCTCCAGAGAATGTTCTTCCCCTTCTTGGACCCCTGGGCCATTTGACAGGTAGATCTGTGCTTCTTGTAGCACCATTCTCTACCAAGATTAGACTATATTCATGTTTTCCTGTCTGCCTTTGACCCAAGGCCAGTGGTCCCTAATGCTGTGACCCTTTAATATAGTTCCTCATGTTGTGGTGCCCCCCAACCATAACATTATTTTCATTGCTACTTCATAACTGTAATTTTGCTACTGTTACAAATCGCAGTGTAAATATCCATGTTTTCTATGGTCTTAGGGGACCCCTGTGAAAAGGTTATTGGACCACCAGATTGAGAACCTCCAGGTTGAGAAGCTCCAGGTTGAGAACCACCAGGTTGAGAAGCCCTGCCCCACGCACTTTTCTGCTAGTACTTGCTTCACCAGCATGGTCTCTTCGAACTGCACCTCTTCATCAAATACACACCGAAACTCTGAATCTTAGTTTAGACTGGGGAAAGAGCCTTATAGTATTTTTCTAAGACTAATAACCTTTCCCTTCAGTCACTAGATTCCCTTCAGAATCTAGTGAGGCCAAAGAGATCACAATGTCTTAGATTAAAGGAGTTGGTAAATGTTGATACCCCCCCCCACTGCAGCTATCCAGAAAAATATGTTAATGCTTGCATTTCCATCCCAGAGGCCTAAGTTCCATTCTGATTGTCCACACGGATATGAGAAAGAAAAGAAGTTGAAAGGGCATTTAGTAGGATATGCATTTCTTCTCAAACCTCCAATCGAAGACCTATTTGAAAAGCTCCCAGTGTTGAACCAGCAGAGTGTGAACTTCTTGCTTCCAGAGTCCTCCTGGGTTCCCTCCCTTACTCCATTGCCACACTGCTTGCCAGGATTTTTCATTTTCACAAGTGGCTCCACTAGCCAGTCCAAAGCTGTGTAACAAATTTAGCTCTTTCCCATTTCTTTATCTCCTACAACAAATCTACCAGAAAGCATGATCAGTTCTGCCCTCTAAATCGCTACTGATTTCATCAGCTTCTCTCTGTCTTCATTGACTACAATGCAGGCTGGCACTGTGTCTTCCTGAGACTACTGTAAGAAGGGACAACTGACTTTTAAATATGTACCGTGTGCCCTGTAAAAATTTTCTATACCTAGCTCTAATGCACTCACTCATTTTTCACTCAAACCTTTTACTGCACCAGTCTGGGACTCTTGAGTCTGAAGCCCAGCTTCAGGTTGGGTTTTTCAGATGCAGATTCACTGTTGCACTTACCACCCCACCAATCCTACCAAGCACTGTGCCAGTGGCTTTGTCAGAGAATCAGCAGGTGGCAATTGAAGTTCAAGGTATCAGCCCACCAAGAGGTGAATCCTTGTTGGATGAATCTTAGATAGGCAAAGCACTGAGACCACAGACTCCAGAATATCTTTTGCTTCTGCTGTGACTTTATATGTTTGCTGCTGCCACCTTTCTTTGGCATCTGGCATGGTGTTTATGGGTGTGGGGAGATCCCCACTGCCTGTAATGTAGTGTGGTTTTCTCATGGAAAATCATGTTCTACTGAGCATTTTTTACTTGCGGATTATTAGGAAGATAATTTCCTAAGCTGTACTGTCTAATTGATAACAATAATAGTAGTTTCAATAGAGTTTTGATGATTAAAAATATAAATAAGGAATTGTCGCACAGCTAAGGCCTATGAGTTTCATCTAAGGAGTTACATAGATCGCAGTTCAGATTACTGATGAGGGAAAACAGTTGAATCCCCAGGAGTCAGGCTGGCTTGAATTCTTTTAATCTTAATGTTGAAAGATGCATTCATGGGTTTCAGTGTGTATCATAGCTGAAGTAAAGCCTTAAAAATAACTTCAGGTTAGGTTAGATGATTTAATAATAGCATTGAGATGAAAAACCCTAGAAAAGCATCTAAAGTTCACAGGGACATATAGTTGAGTTATAGATTCATTAGGTTAGGGTCAAAAATGCAAAGCAACCTAATTATCCCAATTATTACTAGCTGACATGCTTTCTTTGCTAGGATTGGTTAGTGATCAAAGATGATGATTAATTCTTTGTGCCCATTTTTGTCCTCAATCTTCTGATAAGTGGGTATATACCCTAAAGATTTAAAGTAGAGCCTACTGATTGTTTTTCATGTATAAAAGCTTAGGTTTGTGATTCCTTTAAGATTCCTTATAAGACTACCTTTCAAGATAAGTAATAAAGTGATTCTTCCTTGTAACTGCAATATGCAGCCTGACGGTAAAAACTGGCTGAGGAAAATACCCTGCTTGCTTACACTCTGTTAACTTATAACAAGTTACTTAGAGGTAAATGTATGTAGACTCTTAGGATGATTTGGTTTTAATCAGGTAAGGGAGATGAAAAGCATGTTTTTACCTTATAATTATTCACTTGAAAAATAAATGTAACCACATTATAAATTCTATATTGACTGAAGGATTTTGTTGAGGTGTATGAATTGTAGAAGAAAAAATATAGAGATAGAATATAGAATCAGAATATAAAAGAAGAATAAAGAAAAGGTCTGAAGGAAACCATTAAGAAAGTGTGTGGGTGTCTTTTTCTTTACTCCATTAGATAAAAAGTCATAGTATACTGATTCTGTGTATTCCCTTTGAGCCCTGGTGGAGGCTGGCCCCTCAGGCAGCAAAACCACTGGACTCTGGACAAGTGACATAGGGAACCAGACCTCAAATTCTATTTAAGAGAACTCCAAAGTCAATCGCCTTCCCCCACCTGCTCACATACCACCTACCCCTTCCACTGTACCTACCTGGGACTGATTGGGGACTGAACCTAGAGACCAATAAAACATTTAAGTACCCTAGCTATTAAGCTAATCTTTAGCTAGTTTGATTCTGGACCCTGAAGCCCAGAGAAGTGCCAAACTGAAAACCAAGCATCATTCAGCTAGTCTACAAACCTGACAAATTGGGGTAGTATCAAACAAAAACTCAAACATTCACCCAATAGAAACAATACTAGTTATCTACACATTTTAACTCCAGATGACTAGATCCCATCACAAAACATAAACATCAGCAACCTAAACAGTGTGCCTCCTCAAGAAACCAGCACCCTTATTATAATATTCCCCACAAAAATCAATTAGCTAACGTACAAGACAAAGACTTCAAATTAGCCATTATGAATATGTTCAAGGACCTTAAAAAGGATGGGAATAAATGCCTCAGTGAAGATTGTGAAGATTGTGAAGGCACAAACAGTTGAATGAAATAATGAAAACAACTCAAGGTATAACAATAGAATTTGGCAAGCAGATAGAATTGCTAAAGAACAGCCCAACTGAAATAAAACTCAAAACAAAAGTTCAGGAAGTCAGACAAAAAGCCCAGAGGTAAGTGTAATGGTCTGTCCTGTCCCTTTAAGAGAGAAGCCCCTCCCACTCCCCCTCATCCTCTGAGGTGAGCAGATCTTCCTTCTGCTTGCAGCCCAGTCCCTTCCTTTCCATCTCTCTCCTGAGGGGTAGCTGCTGCTGTGGCTCCCCTCCTTCCCCCCTCCTATCTCTCTCTCTGTTTCTCTTTCTCTCTCTGCCCTCTGCCTCTCTCTGCTCTTCTCCCTTCTCCCCCTTTCCCTTTCCCCTCCATAATCCACTAAATAAATATGCACTTTCTGTGCATGGCATGTCTCTGTCTCTCACTGCTACACAGCTCCTTGCTTGGGACCGGCTGCCTTCATGGCCGGCTGTGGTCTTGTGGCCCGCTGCCCACTACAGCTACTCGGGAATAGTGCCATTTTACTTTTAACATAACATTAATGCTTGTGACTTGGCCAGGCTCTCTCCATGTTCCCTCCCACCTGCGGGTGGGCCGGCTGAAGAAACGTGGAACCCTGGGCTCCAGAAATGGTTTCTTTACAACAGCCTTGCATTCTATCTGCCTGAATGCCAACCTCTATACACACCAGCAGCTTTGGTGGTGAGTTTTCCCTTCCAGTCAGCCAACCACAGCCTTCATGGCTATGGTTGAGCCCTTCTCTGACATTCATCTCTGGTTGCTTTCCATAGCTAAAAACATGATTGGACTACCCAGGGCACACACTGTGCGGTCCATTCGATTTGGGGCCCAGAGTCTCTCTGATTTTTCTTTCTCCTTTTCTTTCCCATCTTTTCTTTTCTTTTGGACTACTCATAAGTGGCCCCCACCATGAGAGACCGCTCAGAGAGGCCTCTGTAGGCCTTGTGGTGTTGGTTCACTGTTTTCGTCTATGGCATAAACCATCAAACTATCAGCCACCCACCCGCGAATGCTCTGCCTGTGTCCCGCCAGCTCTGCTTTTCCTCAAACTATCCCTGCCACCACTACCACCGACAAGGTTAGTCAGATCTGCGAGGCAGTGTTTTCAGTTCCAGCTTTTGCTCCCTGCTGTGGTTTGTGGCACAGTGGCATGGCAACAAGGCAGGTCACGCCTCTAGGTCTCTCTTGTTATTATGTTTTAAACTCCCATGGCTCAAAAAAATGTCCTTTTTCCATACAACATGTGACTGCCACCATTGTGACTGAGGCCAGGTGACCTTACCGCCACCTTAACTGAGGTCAGGTGAATTCACCGCCATCTTAGCTGAGAGCCAGGTCAGGTGACCAAGTCCCACCATTTTACTGAGGTATACCCTGCCTGGTACCTCAGTTTACTTATATTTTTGCTCTAAATTCCTCTTGTTGACTCTGTTACATGTGTGTTTTGTGCAGTGGCATGCTTTGGTAGGGCCCACTAAGAGCATCCACTTTTCCCAATTCCTGTTCATTATGTGTGTATGCATACATGTAACTTAAAGGCACCTATGTTTAACTGTTAAATGTTATAATTATCTGTTCATTGTATCTCATTCCAGACTACAAAGCAATAAGCCTCATGTTTTAAATTGGTATGTACTTTTAAGTTTCTTAATCTCTGATGCAGTTTGACAGCTGAGAGGTTTTGTCATTTTAAAGGACAGACTCACCAAACAAATTTCAGCAAAATACAAATACAAGTTATTAAGATGTGTACCTGTAAGTCATAAAGGTGTAAGGGCAAGTGCACTCTATCAAATTTCTCTCTCCTGCTGCCTTTCATAGTCTTAAAGATACTTTTCATTAAGCAAAAATATCTGTCACAGTCATTCTGGTATAAATATACTACTGTTTAAAACTTATGTTTTCACAAGCTCAAAAAATTCTTGTGAGTTTCAGGGAGCTGAATTAAAGGATCTACCTTAAACAGGTCAGATAAACTCCTCTCAATTCCCTGGTCCTAATATTTTTTTCCCTAAACTTAATTTTGTCCTCTATTCTGCAAATATCTTAACCAGGTGTAAGAGACACCAGACATTTTCATACCACAAACACTGAACAAGAGCAAAGAGACCAGCTACCCCATGATGTGACCAGCACCCAGCTTTCTCAAGTCCCCTCCCCCGAGACAGCACCCACAAATAAGCAGGAAGCAGTCTTGATAATCCACAGTCCCAATTCCTTTAACCTGTTGTGCCTAACCTCTCCCCTTTTTATTATAAAAAGAGATGGAAATTTAATGATCTGTCCTATCCCTTTAAGAAACAAGTCTTACCCACTCCATCCCCTGTCTGCTGAGGCAAGCAGATCTCCTTCTGCTTCCAGCCTGTGTTCCTTCCTTTTTGTCTCTCTTCCAAAGAGGCAGCTTCTGCCTCGCTCCCTTCTCCCCTTCCCCCCTCTGTTTTTCTTTCTAAATCTCTCTCTCTGCCTCTCTGCTCTTCTCCTTTCTTACCTTCCCCCTTCCATTTTCTCTCCATAACCCACTAAATAAATACCCACTTTATCTGCATGGCGTGCCTAAGAGGTCTCTGTTACTCACCTGCAGTGCAGCTCCCTGCCTGGACCGGCTACCTTCATGGCCTGCCATGGTCTCGTGCCTACTTCCCATTGCCATCACTCAGGGACCGGTGGTGTTTTACATTTTACTTTTACCATAACAGTAAGTCTCACCAACAGATCAAAAAACATGGAAGAGAAAATTTCAAGTATTAGAGGCAAGGTAGAAGAAATAGATCAATCACTAGAAGAAAATACTAACTCTAAAAATATCTAGGAACAAAACATCCGGGAAATATGGGACACTATATGAAAGTCCAAACCTACAAAAAGTAACCACAGAAGAAGAAACTAAGTCAAAGGCTTCGATTTAATCCCCATGAGCTCGTAAAAGATATCAACAGAAATAGAGATGTCAGAGAACACACAAAGCCATGGAAGCAAAACCACTTACTACTAAATGAAAATAGGGTCAATCAAGAAGGAAATTTAAAACTTAAAAAAATTGAATGAAGATGAAAAGACAACATACCAAAATGTCTAAGACATAGTGAAGGTTTAAAGTTCAAAGAGTTTGTGCCTATACAAAAACAAAACTAAACAAAACTCGGTGAGTGCTCATATTATTAACAACAACACAATAGAAAGGTTTGGAGAAACAACATTGAAAAAGAGTAGATAATAAAAGTTAATCAAATTCAGAACTGGAATTAATGAAACAGAAACAACAATAAAGAAAAACAATAGAAAAAAATCAATGAAACGAAGTTAGTTCTTTGAAAAAGTTAACAAAATTGACAAAGCTTTAACTAAGTCAATGCAAAAAAAGACAGAAAGGATTCAAATTAGCAAAATTGGAGCAAAAGGGAGAGATCACAACAGACACTGAGGAAATTTAGAAAATCATAAGGATATAACTTAAAAATCTGTATCCAACCAAACTGGAAAACCTAAAATAAATGGATGAATTTCTTGGTATACGTGCTTTAACAAAATTAAATCAAGATTAAATAAATAATCTAAAAAAGCCCTTAACCCTCAGTGAAATAGAAGCATTAATTTAAAATCTCACAACTGAAAAAAGTCCAGAGTCTGATGGATGTATCAAAGAATTCTGCCAAAACTTTAGAGTGGAACTTATTCAATCCTTCTAAAATTATTCTGTAAAATAAAAACTGAAGAAACATTTCCTATATTTTTTATGAAGCCACTATTATCCTGATGCTAAAATCACATGACTCACCTGAAAAAAAGAATGTTATAGACCAATATCTCTCATGAACATAGATACAAAAATTCTCAATAAAATACTTGCAAATTGAATTCAAGAGCACATCAAAAAGATTATCTACCATGACCAGGTTCATTTCATTTTAGAGATGCAAGGATGGTTCAACACACCAAAATCAATAAACACAACCTTCCACATAAACAGACTAAAAGACAGAAGCCACATGATCATCTCACTCAATGCAGAAAAGGCATTTGCCAAAATTCAGCACCTCTTCATGATAAAAACCCCAGGAAGAGACCAGGGATATGAGGGTTATATCGCAATATAATAAAGGCAATTTACAGGAAACCCATGTCCAACATTATTATAAACCAGTGGTTTGCAACATGTGGGTTGTGACCCCTTTGACAAACCTCTATCTCCAAAAATATTTATTTTCCAATTCATAGCAGTAGCAAAATTACAGTTATGAAGTAGCAATGAAAATAATTTTATGGTTGGGGTCACCACAACATGAGCAAATCTATTGAAGGGTCATGACATTAGGAAGATTGAGAACCAGTGTTCTGAATGGAGAAAAACTCAAAGCGCTTCCACTAGAATCAGGAGCAAGACAAGCATGTCTATGCTCTGCGTACTTGTTCAATATAGTACTTGAAATCCTAGCTAAAGCCATGAAACAATCAAAGGAGATCAAGGGAATACAAATTGGAAAAGAAGAAGTAACAGTAACCTTACCTGCAAATGATTTGATTATATACATAAATGTCCTTTTATGTATGTAAAATAAACTACAGCTGATAGATACATTCATCAAAGTAGTAGGACACAAAATTGACACATAAAAATCAGCAGCCTTTCTTCATACAAATGGCAAGCACACTGAGAAAGAAATCAGGGAAGCAGTACCTTTCCCAATAGAACCTTGGAATAACTCTAAGAAAGTGGAAGATTTGTATAGCAAAAGCCTTTAAGACTTTAAAAAAAGAAATTGAAGGAAGACACCTGAAGATGAAAGACCTCCCCTCCTTATAGATTGAACAATCTTACCAAGGGCAATCCTCAGGGCCAAGGCAACGGCTGTTGAGATTTCAAAAAGAATTCTTTACAGAAATTTCAAAAATAATCTTACACTTGATATGGAAGTACAAAACACCCACAGTAGCTAACACAATCCTGAACAATAAAAGAGTTAACACTATTCCTGATTTTATGTTATGCTGCAGAGCTGAAGTAACAAACACACAAAGAACAAAACAAAAACATCCAAAGAAACATGGTGTCGATTTATAAACAGACAGGCTCATCAAGGGAATAGAACTGAAGACCCAAGTATAGGCCCAACACTTGTAGACAACTGATTTTTGTCAGAAAGCCAAAAATACACACTGGGAAAAAAAGAGCATCTTCTATAAATGATGCTAGTCAAACTGGATGGCTTCATGCAAAAGCGCTAAAATAGATCCATACCTATCTACACATAAGTCAGTTCCAATTGGATCAAAGACTTCAACATAAACCAGGATACCCCAAATCTAACCGATAAGAAAAGGAAGAATATTCTTTTGAATATTCTATAAGAATATTCCTATTGACACAGGAAATGACTTTCTGTAGAGAATGTCAATAGCACAGGCCTTAAGACAATCAATTATTTAATGGGACCTGATGGAACTAAAAAGTATAGCGGAGGACATCATCTTTCAAGAGGCGAGGCAGCCTACAGATAGGGGAGTCCGTACCAACTACACATCTGACAGAACATTAGCAACTACAATATGCAAAGGACTAATTGACTTAGAAACATTTTTTTAAAAAATGTTCAACATCTTTAGCCATTAAAGAAATGCTTATTAAAACTACTTTGAAATTTCACCTTACTTCACTCAGAATGGCCAAGATTAGTAAAACAAATGTCAGCAGAGACTGGAGAAGACACACAAAAAGGAGAACGTTTATTCATTGGTGGTAAGGGTGCAAACTGATACAACCTCTATGGAAATCAGAAGTTTCTCTCTCTCTTTCTCTCTCTCTCTCTCTCTCTCTCTCTCCTTCCTTCCTTCCTTCCTTTTTTCACCAAAAATAGACCTATTACAGGATCCAGCCATACCATTTCTGGACTTATGCCTGGAGGACTCTACATCTTAATGCAGAGACACTTGCACATCCATGTTCACTGCTGCTCCACTTATAATAGCCAGAAACTGGAAAATTTAAAATGAAGATTGCCATATACATTCACATGTAGATAAACAACATCTTCTTCCAAACACAAATGCCTGTGTTCTATTCTTTCCTTGTTCCTTTTTCTCTGAATTTTAAATTACTGCTGCCTCATCCCATTAAAAAGAACTATTGGTTAAATAACCCAGCCAACATTTACCCCTGGAGTTTCAACAGACACGGGAACAACACCACTTCCTCTTTGATCTATAATAGGTAAACATTTCTCTTAATAAATGAAGCATAAATTTACTGTTATTTTAAAGTTTCAAAATTAACGAATGAGAGAATCAGTGATATTTTATAATTCTCCCCGACGTTAGCATCTGCAGTTTGAATCTCAAAGATTTTATCTGTAAATTGAGGATACAATGCTGAATTCATTGGGTGTCATGAAGAAAGAAAAATGCATAAATTACAACCGTTATACTCTGCTCAAAACATAGTCGTTATCTTCTTCGCTTAACAATCTTCAATTATATCACAAACTTGGAAATCAAAATGAAAGCATATCTTCAGGAAAAAGGATCATGAAGATATTTCACATAGCAATGCAAGGTCCTAATAAGCTTGTTTAAAATGTCATATAATTGGCGATCATTGTTTATCTACCCCTTAGACATCCAAGGATATATTTGGTTTTATTATGAATTCCAATTCTTGAAAACCTTGGAGGAAAGTCTTTAGTAATGTAGTATGTCAAATACAAGCCCTGTTTTGCTTATTTATACTAAATAGTTTCTAATCCTAGCCCACGATGCTGCACAAGATTTATTTGTAGAGCCTCCAGCCAGAGCTAGAGTTCCTCAAGTCCTGAGTGTGCATAAACTCCCTCCAGCGCATTGCTCTGGGTCAGTTCTTCTGATGTGAGTTTGATTTCAGCATGGTTGTCCACTTAGGTTTAGAAAAATACATACTTCTGAATCATGTTTTCCAGCGACGACTCTTTCATTTAAAAAGCATATCATTGAAAATTAAAATTTCAGCTGGGTGAGGTGGCGCACACCATTAATCCCAGAACTCAGGAGGCAGAGGCAGGCAGATCTTTGTGAGTTCAAGGCCAGCCTGGTCTACAGAGTGAATGCCAGGACAGTCAGGGTTACAGAGAGAACCCTGTCTCAAAAACAAACAAACTGCCAAAACCAAAACCAAACCAAACAAAAAGCAAAAAAGAAAAAGAAAAAATTAAAACTTCACTTATAGACTAAATTGCTACACAGATTATAAATTAGATCTTAAAGGTATGCCCTACATATTGATTATTTCAGAAACATGTGACTTTCTGAGTTCTTCACATGAACGCAACAGGTTTTGAACATTGAGGCTTGCCCTATAGATTAACATGAATCACACCCAGAGTTACACTTTTCCATTGCCCAGCTTATTATCTTCACACAGGAGAGAATGAAGCTGTCTGTTATGTACACCTGGCTCTTTGAGATTACTGCCCTGTGACGATTTTAGACATTTGTCTAACTGTGGTCTCACTGAGAGACCATACTAGCTGAAAGAAAACCGGTATTAATAAAACACACAGAGAATCCCAAATGTTTAAAATTTCTACTCTAAGTCTTCAGGATTTTGTCAGGTATTTTCCGAACATTAGCAAAACATAAAAACAAAATAAGCATATTTGATGGGAACAATCGTATGATTTGTTTTGATAGTATTTTAGTAGTAAATTCATAAAGTTGCCTTCCAGTTGAGACATTATTATATAAAATTTCAGGAAGTGAAAAAAAAAACAATTCCTTCAGAAATTTAGGCTTTCCTGTAAAATCATACAACCAAAACACATGGAAAATAATTATACTCTTTAAAATTCTTTCATAGATATCATTTTAAGCACGAAGTTACAAACTTCATTGAACCAAGTTGTTTAAACTACTGTAGGAAGAAACCTATTGTCATTCTTTACCATTTTTTTGTTGACATTTTGCTGATTCAGAAATAGGACATTTTACCAAAAGACACAATAAGGAAAGTGTTTTTCATTTCAGAATAAAACTAATATACTCTCAGTAGTATTACTCTCAAGCAATTTCGCCCTTTTAAATACGTAATTGCATTATAGCCTGAATGGGGTAAACCAGAGAATTTTCACAGAGCTTGGGAATGAGGGTCAGAAATATTAAAACCAGCTTAAGAATTGAACAAGAAACAAGAGTGAAAACACGAGATACGATGGAGGATTCGACTTCGCTGGACTTAATAAACATGCAGTGCGGGCTGGCAATGAGAGGCAAATCCAAAAGATGAACAAGTTCAAGAAGATGGAGTGGGAGCCCGTGGAAAGGCGGGGCATGAAATCACCTCCAATACCGACCTCGTCAGAGGTAGAAGTGGCTTTGGGGGTCACCGATGGTTTCAGTTCATATTGTGTTCTCCATTCAAAGCCTGCTTTCTAAGTTCTTTTCCAAACCAGTCAACTGAGAAGGCTGTTCTCCTTATTTCAGTAAAGCCCAGCAACTAGGCTGCTCTAAAAATCTGGGGACATTCCAACTAATGTCTGATAATCAAGAGTGGATGTGATGAGTTTCATGTTACTTCCAGACCAAACTCAGCATTTCCTGTGCTTCCCCCTACTGCTTTATGAAGTTAGCAGAGACGGATGTTACCTGATCACGTGTGTGTACGGCGAGGTCGCTTTTGTTTGTTTCTGTAGAAATGGCTGGAAATATGTAAACATGTACTCATTTACACATAATAAAAAGACCCAAACACCAACTGAGTTGGAGTAAAGATTAGCTGACTTCTCAAACTGCCTAAAACTCGTGCAGGACAGAGGTATTTGAAGGTCGTTCCATCATGGAAAGTTCATGTCAGGATTAGTAGCGCCGAGACTTTGTTCAGCTCTATTTAACTGCTGAAGAGAATAGGGACATGAACAGTGATACAGTCTGCCTCTTTGCACTGTTCCCATTTTCTAACACACACACACACACACACACACACACACACACACACACACACACACACACACACACCAACGCACATACACGTACACGTACACGCACACGCACACGCACACGCACACACACACACACACACACACACGAATAGAAATTGTGTCTTCACCATCCTCAGCACCTTCTAGCCTGGGGTCAGTGGTCTTGCTTTAGTTTTGCTTCAGCACAGATTTTGAGTTCCTGCCTGCATAGACACATAGGCAGTCCCCTAAATAGTCTTTTGGCTAACAGCGAGCAGATTCCAGTTCCATGAGGATTAACGACTCACTTTATTTCTCTTGGAAGGCTTGGCTGTAACTAAAGCCCAACATTTTGTTTATCTTCCACTGTTTATCTTCCAAGAAACACACTCAAATTCATTCACCATGACAAAGTGCCTGCTATGGAAATATGCTTTAATATTCTGAGGGCTTTTTGATAGGAGAGGGATTATATCTAATTTTGAGAGTGTTTTAATCCTTCCTGAGGTGGACAAAATATAAGGTTCTTAGAGGTTTTAAATACGCTTATCTTTGTTGAAGTGGTGTTTCTAAGCACGCTGTAATATATAAAGTTTAGCAGATCTATCCTTATGGCAGTTAGATTGTAGAAACCTACAAATATTAACAAATTCTTTTGATCTGCTACAACACCATTGTTTTGGACAACTGCTAAAAATGAGGAAGATAAAAGCTTGCGTTATTGGTCAAGTCACCGTGTGGGTTCTAATTAATTACCAGAGTCTATGGCGAGAACAAACAAAAGCATTGATGAGGTGGTTACAATCCACAAATTCTGCCATTAATCCCCAAATGCCTGAAAATTTATCATTAGTGGGAGCATTGTTTTCAATTCTCATTATTAACTAAAAAAAAAAAAAAAAAAGCAAAAAGGATGGTAAGATGTAACTGGATGGAGGCTCACTCAACAACACCCCCCCACGCCTATCAATCCCTTTGGTCCTACGTGCATACACTGTATTGGAACTAGTTGGAGTAAGATACTGGGGTGGGGGAAGGGAAGATAATAAGTCATTTTCAGTTTCCTCTCTAAATATATTTTTATGAGAGTAGGAAATAAAGGAACTCAGCAATTTTGTTATTTGTCTCAATGACTGGGTTTTAGCATTTAAACATAAAAAACTCAAACATGGTGTGCTATAATTCAAAATACATGCCAGGAGACTAAGTACGTCAGTGAGAATTAACACATATATAGTCTTAGCCTTCCTTCGACCAACATTTTATTTAATTAATATTCAACACTTACTGATCACATATTATATGTCAGAGTTTTATATTTTAAATATGAGGACTATTATCTCACACTCCCTTTCCAAAAAATACTAATGGATAAATGAGGATTGTTGGTGAGAGCCAATTGTTCGCCTTGGAGCTATGAGAGGAAGAAAGTTTAAAAGAGAACTTGGCAAAGGCCGGAGTTCTGATGGTAAACGTTAAACAACTGGATCGCTGTGACTGTTTTCTAACAGAAATTTAAGCAGCCAGTTGTCATGGCATCAGCTCTCAATCTATCAGTCCTGCCGGTTTGACGCTTCTCCTGTGGCGCTGGAAAGTGGCACGTTCTGATGCCCTGTGAGTCCATGTTAGTAAATTCCTGTTAGTGACCACGCTCCAACAGCTTCCCAGATACCCTAGGGACCCACTTATAATGACATAGTCAGAAAAACTGGGAGACAGTGTGGGTCAGGAGACTGACTTGCTGTGTCCTGTAAATGCACTCGTGTGTCCCCTTCACTTTGTCTCCTTTCACTTTTGGAACTTAGAGCACCTTAATTATATTCATTTTCATATTCTCTCACATTAATATTCATCCTCTCTCTCCCTTTTTCCTCCCTTCTCTCCTCCCCCCCCTCCCCTGATATATTAAGTATCTGACCTTTGATTATGCTTTGGGAGCCTAGCAATGACTTCATCTTACTTCAGCTAAGTGTTTCACAACCTTAGAATGGTATACGCTCACTCCATAACTAACAAATAAGCTATCTCCAAGTGACAACCATTTGCAAAGGAAAAACTAGCTTTCTCCAGGGGAGTCTCACTGGCTATACAAATCATACTTAAGGAGCAGGCCCCATGGTTAGCAGTAGATGGCCAACACAAAACAAATTAATAGTATTTTTGGAAGTTTTTTTTAATCCTACTGGTCTTTTGCTTATATATTATGGTTTCTCATTTTGTGTTTTATGAATCTTGTGTGTTTCTTGTGCTTTTTTTCTTTCTGTTTTAATTTTTGTTTGTCTGTTTTTTTATTTTTATCTCTTTGTTTTCTAAGGAGAAAGAAAAAAAGGTGTAAAGTTGGATGAGTGGAGAAGTGGGGAGGCTCTGGGAGGAGATGAGGGAGGGGAAACCATGGTAAGAATACACTGCTTGAGAAAACTTATTTTTAATAAAAAGATGTAGGTGATACTCAGGGATGGGAAGCAGGATGAAGTTCCTGCTTCATCAAGAATATCCTTAATGAAAACTTGTAATTGTTAATTGAGAATGCTAAGATAGTCCAGTGGATGGCTCTGAACTCATGCATATATATGCAATACTAATTGGACTAATTGGACTTACTGGATTCCTAAAAGATAAATGAAGAAGAAGAGGAGGAGGAGAGGAAGAAAAAGAAGGAGAAAGAAGAAGATGAAGAAGAAGATGAGGAAGAAGGCAAAGAAGAAGGAAGAGGAGGAGGAAGAATGATGACATGAGGTTGGGAGGGACATGCCAGAGAGGACATCAGGAGGAGTTGAAGGAGAAACTGGGGTGATTTCTTTGTATAGTTTTTTTCTATATACCATGTTTTTATTGTATATTGATGTGAAATTCTCAAAGAATAAAAAATTAAAGAGAATTTAATGACTGTAAGCTCAGTTTATTACCTCCACAGCAGTTCGAACTAACCTCTGGAGCTATGGTTTTTATGTCACCAGTGCAAACAGCAAAGCAAACTAAAAAGCAAATGCTATAGAAGTACTTTTGTAGACCCATAAAAGGATGTTCAGGATCTCCAGAGAGCCACAGACACTGTTGGGCCACCATCCTTGTCTAAAGTCAACAATGTCCCTCGGTCTGGACTTTGTAATGGCTTTTCCATATCTATTCTTGCCCTCCCCCTGTAATCCATATGCCAAGGAGCAGCCTAAGTGAACTTTTGGAAAGTCAGTTTTAATCATATTACTTTTGATCCAAAACACTTTTATGAATTCTAATACCCTTAGGACAAATTAAAATACTTGCAAGTGTTGACAGAGTCATTCATAAGCCAATCCCTGCTAACTACTGCAGACTCGCCTCCTCAGGTTCTCCTCCTGGATCTTTTTGCAATGATTCCTTTCTGTTCCTAGAACATAGTAAATATATTATTATGCCGGGGTCTTGACACATGTCCTTTATTCCTGTAATGCTTTCTCCATATGCCACATACCTGATTCACTTCATATCTTCCACCTATCAATTTAAGGGGCATTCCTTAATAATTGTTTTAGATTCCTCAGTGATATATGATCTCACAAACATCCTTGGGATTTTATAACTACTGTGGTCCTACATATATTTGAGGTTAGCTTCCCCCACAAAACTAGAGATGTCAAAGAAGAGATAGGCAGTCTTGCTCTTTATCACATCCTTAAACCTGGGCACGGATTGAGTGCTTCTAATGCTGTCTGAGTTTGCTGAAAGATGCCATCTAAAATCGAAAAGAAGGAACTGGAAAATTGCTTATTTATGAGTATCAACCTGTCTGCTCCTTTGCGTGCACAAATTGACACTGTGGCCTCAATATATAAAACAGGAAAGTATTTGATGCAGATTGCCTACCAAAAATGTTATTATTAAACAGAGAGAACAGCAGAGTGAAGACACAGAGTATCTCACTCATCCACACAGTAATCAAATTTGAAAATTCACTCTCATAATGAATATCTTGTTATAGGGTTAATTTGTTACACATTAGTCTCTCTTTATTTTAAGATAATAAATCTGCAGGGAGATTTATAAATTCTTCATTTAAATGTATCATATAAAATCTGTGACATATACAGCAGATATCTGAACTCAAAGAAGTAAACTTGACGAAACCTTAAGTATAGAGATTCATTATACTTCATCCATTTCTCACCTGTTCCTATACTTCAGGAGAAAATACTGAGCTCTTCTAATACGTTTGAGTCAGGTGGGTAATTTCTTGACTTTCTAAGCAGTGTTATCATGTACCCAAGCTTGACATTACATTGTTCTTCATTTCTACATAATATTAAAATATTTGTGGTTCTCTTTGTTTTTATGTTTTTTTTTTAACCATGAAATTAAGGAATTCCAGGAAAGCTCAAAGTTTTCCAGGTTCTATGTCTGGCTTTGGTGGCTTGCATGAGTCTCATGTCTAGTGACGACCAGTAGGTAGGAAGGCATGGTAGTCTGAGATTGTCCTCTGACCTCCACAGGAGTACCGCAGCATGCACATGCACACACAGGCACTCACACACACAGAAGTGCACACACATAGGTAAAGCTCAGGGTTTGCTGGTGCAAAAGTTCAAGTTTTGATTATACATCTTTATTCGCTAAAAATATATATATATGAGACAATGTTTCCTGAAGTTCTCCCCCAAGAAGCTGCACAATGCAGAATGATGAAGCTAGGCCCATCCATCACCCTGTACAAGAATCAACTCCAAATGCTTTAAAGACTCCAGCATCAAGCCAGGTGTGGTGGCGCAAACCTTTAATCCCAGCACTCAAGAGGCAGAGGCAGGTGAATCTCTGTGAGTTCAAGGACAACCTGGCCTGCAGAGTGAGTTCCAGGAAGGCCAGGGTTGCCACACAGAGAAACGCTGTCTTGGAAAATTAAAAAAAAAGACTTCAAAGACCTCATTGTCAAACCTGAAATGACAAAATTTAAACATAGCAGAGAATTCTTTCTGTATTAGTGTCTATTTCTTTTTTCCCCTTGTCAATTTTTGAAACTAATATTTTATTACACCATCTTTGAAAAACAGAATGTAGCTTGAGAAAGAGAAAGGGATGGTGGTAACGGAGAGATTGACTAGAATTGGATCAGCAAGAATGAGTACACTTATAATGGAAAACTGGGAAATGCATAGCTGATACTGTTCAGTTATCGTCTAACCAGTTTCTTTGTATATTATGTTTGAAGGGAAAATTCCAGTTGGAAAAGTTCACAGGTAGGCAGTCAGTATCTAGGGAAGAGTTAATGATTGTCTTTGGAAACTTAAGACATCTAGAGAAAAAGGGGAAAAAGCACCAGAAATTCCAGTCTTGTCCTTGGAAGCATCAAGGGAAAAAAAAATCAATTCCTTGTAGCAATTAAAGGACACTGTTATTTAATGGTGTGGAAATTGCCCTTGCTCCTTTATTTATGTCTTTAACTAGCTTTTTAATCATATAGGTTTTGGTCTTGGGCTAATGGCCCAACCGAGTAACATAGTACTCCAGAGTACCATCATTCCGCACTTAGGGAAGCAGTAAAGATTCAATTCCTCGTGAGCAGTGAAGAGCAGGTCCCTTGATGGCCCACAAGCTGGCGGCATGATCTGACCATCATTTCTGCTTTCCTCCTTGCTTTCTTTAGGCTTCCAGCTTGCTTAACCCATGGCTAGTGTCTCCTCCAGACACAGGCCAAGGAGCGACAGGACGCACTGCTCAGTGGTCGTGTTGTTTATTAATGGAGCCCTTTGAAAAGTGTGCAGAAAGGAAAAGTTCACCAGTAAATGAGGCCTGTGAACTGGTTTTAAACATAGTTGATTGTGATCATTTTAGACCAGCACTTATCATGGGACTTTCAGTGACACACTCTGTGGTGGCAGAGCATTCTGTATTGGGTCTA
This sequence comes from Ondatra zibethicus, assembly GCA_004026605.1. Lineage (NCBI taxonomy): Eukaryota > Metazoa > Chordata > Mammalia > Rodentia > Cricetidae > Ondatra > Ondatra zibethicus. Next base: position 44,499 of record PVIU01009440.1, read on the forward strand.
ATCAGTGTGGTGATGGCCAACATGTAACCTACTTAATTTTCAATGCTATTTCATTGCAATCAATTCTAATTTCAATTCCAGTGGTTCCCTGTAGCTGGTAGACAGCACGGCATGGTGACACACACCTGTAATCCCACTACTGGAAAAGTGAGGGAGAAGGATTAGAAGTTCAAGGTCATTCTCTGCTGCACAGGAGCTTGAAGCAAATCTGGGCTGTGTGAGATCCTGTCCTCTTGCAAAAAAATATTTCCATTCTTGTTGTCATGTTTGTACAATATAATAATATTATTAGCAGAAAGTCTGTTTATTTAGAAATATGGTCCTCTGGCATAGATATGACTACCCTATTGATTCTTGTGCTATAAAGAAAATATCTGATGATTATATTAATAATATATACACTTACAAGTCAAAAGTTCAATTCTCATAATGGCATGAACCAGGTATATTAATTAGCTAGATTTATTAGAATCATTTATATATAGATGATTAATAAAAAGTTTATTATATAATGGCACAATTTTCACTGTTTATTGACGTGAAATATACACAGAGAAACTGGATTTCTTTATTTGTTTATTCAAACTATGTGCCATACACTGCTCTGGTACTTGAGACATTTAAAAATCTTATCCTCAAGACACTTGTTTTTGTTTTTAGAGTTATCATTGATGCTTATTTGATGTATTTAACATTTTGTACTTTTAACATAAATAATACTAAGCTTTTCCTAAATTAATATGAGCTAATTAAGGTTTTGCTATTTTATTTGTTCATTTTATACCAATGACTATTTGTGTGGCTGATTTTCATCTAATACATATGCACACAGTAGTCTATATGAATATTCACAGTGTTTGCTAAATAGTTTTTTCAATAATCGGTTTTAAAATTTCCTAGTATTTGAATGCTGATTTAGTGTTGCATATAGTATACAGCATTAATGTTTTAATGCAATCACACAAGCCTAGTTATAAGTGCTACAGATTCAGAAAACGTAAGAATAAATGTGCTATATACATATGTAAGAGTGAGGACTAATAGTTTCTTCCTGTGATTTCCTGAGTTAGCATTATTTTTATAATACATACTAATATGCACTATCATTAGTTAAAATGATGAATAGGTTTACATTTAATGAGAGTGGCTTCATATTTCAGCAATATAGAGAATGGGCTATAGAGTCAAACTGCCAGGATGCTCATTCCCAGCTCTCCCACATACTAGATACGACTTTGAGCAGGTCATTCAGTTTATCTGTGCTTCAATTTCTTCATTAACAGCCTCACATCGGACAAAGGTCTGATCTCCAAAATATACAAAGAACTCAAGAAATTGATCATCAAAAGAACAAATAATCCAATAGAAAAATAACCCTAAATAGAGACCTAAATAGAGAACTCTCTACAGATGAATCTAAAATGGCTGAAGGACACTTAAGGAAATGCTCATCATCCTTAGTTATCAGAGAAATGCAAATCGAAACAACTCTGAGATTCCATCTAACACCTGTAAGGATGGCCAAGACCAAAAACACTGATGACGACTTATGTTGGAGAGGTTGTGGGGTAAAGGGAACACTCCTCCCAATATTGCCGGTGGGAGTGCAAACTGGTACAGCCCCTTTGTAAATCAGTATGGCAATTTCTCAGAAAATTAGGAAACAACCTTCCTCAAGACCCAGCAATACCACTTTTGGGTATATATCCAAAGGATGCTCAATTGTGCCATGAGGACATGTGCTCAACTATGTTCATAGCAGCTTTGTTTGTCATAGCCAGGACCTGGAAACAACCTAAATGCCCCTCGACCAAAGAATGGATAAGGAAAATGTGTTACATTTACACAATGGAGTACTACACAGCAGAAAAAAATGACATTTTGAAATTTGAGGGCAAATGGATGGATCTAGAAAACATCATATTGAGTGAGGTAACCCATACCCAGAAGACAAATATAATATGTACTCACACATAAGTGGTTTTTAGACATAAAACAAAGGAAAACCAGCCTACAATCACAATCCCAGAGAACCTAGACAACAAAGAGGACCCTAAGAGAGACATACATGGATCTAATCTACATGGGAAGTAGAAAAAGACAAGATCTCCTGAGTAAATTGGGAGCATGGGGATCATGGGAAAGGGTATAAGAGGTGGGGTGAGGGAGGGGAGTGGAAAAAATACATAGGTTAATAAAAACAATTGAAAAAATGATGTATTAAATAATAAGTCCAAAAGAGAGGAAAAGGGTAAGTTATGGAAATCTAAAACAATTAGAACACTTAATCATCAATAAAAAAAAGAAAATAGAAAATGGCTGTTTCTTGGTAATTTTTAAGTAATATAATAATAATAATAATAATAATAATAATAAAGAAAATGGCTATTTCCTTATAGGGTTATTATGAGAAACAAATTCAGATATTTTTCAAAGAGCTTTACATAGTCCTTGACACATGGTTAGTATTCTATGAAATTTTAAATCTCATTTATTATTGCTACTACTATTATTACATATAGTGTAAGGTAAAGTAAACACATTCAAGACTTCGCTTCACTTTAAAGGAGAGATTTGGAAGGGAAGGGCCATTAACTGGACATGTCACCTTCATTGTCACCTTCCTTTGCATTCCTCCAGCCGAATATCAGCTGCAAAATCACAGCTCTCCACAGGGGAAGCCTGAAGTCGGACTAGTGAGGAAAACAAAGTGCCACATCCTTCTTGATGTTCTGCAGAGGGATGCAACCGTCTCTCCTCACTCAGTGACTGGATGGTCATGCAGATGTCTCTCTCCCTTCCTGGGTTAACAGAAAACCATCTTCTCTATTGAGTCACTGTTATATGCCAGCCTTGAATACACATTTTAAAAGTCAAGGCCTGCAGAATGAGTCCTCTCTTTGGAAGACAAACAGAGCTTTAGCTTCTTGTTGTTGCTGTTGTTATTTTCTGTAGGACAGGACCAAACATTACTTTAATGTTTATAAAGCCAATAAGTCCCTGAATTGAGTGATAAACACCTACTGAGTGAATATATGAAATACTCCAGAACTGAAATCTCACTTCCCCTCTACAGTCTGTCCACATCTTTTCCTTTTTCCCTGACAAATAGCACCGAGATGTTGTAATCATTTTAGCATCACCCTTCTTTTACATCTTTTATCCAAGCTTCCAGGAATTCCTATGACTGCCTCTAAACAAGCAAATAAAAAAACAGAATATGACCATTTCTCTCCATTTTCACCGTGGCTACAAATTCACACACTCTTACCTAGATTACTGAAATAGCATCCTGTCTAACTTTAATACACACACACACGCATAGGCAAAGTGTGTGTGTGTGTGTGTGTGTGTATGTATGTATGTGTGTGTGTGAGAGAGAGGGAGGGAGAGATGGAGAGAGAGGGAGGGGAGAGGCAAAGACGGAGGCAAAAATAGAAGTGAGCTATTAAGGAACCTACCGTTTTGGCCAAGATGAGAGACAGCTAGTACTCCAAATGCTTACTCCTCACATGCCCACTCCCAGGACAATGACTTCTTTACTGGTTTTAAATAGACTAGGTATTTTCTTAATGTTTCTTCTCTGGGCAATTTCTTGGCAAGCTTTATTCTGAGTGATGGCTAATCTTGGCTGTCAACTTGACTATATCTGGAATCAAGTAAAACTCAAGCAACTGGGCACAGCTGTGAAGGGTTTTCTTGATTGCAGCATTTGGGTTGGGAAGACCCACCCTACATCTGGACCACACCTTCTTGTGCAGTCTAAAAGGACATAGAAGATGGAAGCTTTTGCTCTCTGCCTGCTTGTCCTCGCTCTCGCTGGATTCATCCACGCTGCTGCTGAGGCATTTCTCTGCTGGTGTTAGAACCTACAGCTTTGAGATTGCAACGTAAACTGAAAATGAACTAAGATGTCTAGCCTTGTAGAGTGAACACCTACTGGATTCTGGCCTTTCCACCAGGAGACAGACATTGTTGGATTAGCCGGACCACAACCTGTAAGCCAACCTAATAAATCCCCTTTTTACAGTCTACCAATATTTCTATATTCTGTCAATACTCTTCCTCTAGATAACCCTGAAAAATAGTGTCCTATTAAATATTCAAAGAACTCCCCACCCATCTACCTGTAATGTCTAAAAATCTCTTTAACTTATTTTCCTTTTATATAATTTATGTTTTCAAATATACTTTATAATTTGCATAATCTTACGCTTATTGCTTCTCTTCTACAAAATAAACTCTGCAAGAGCGGTTTTCTATGGTTGTTTTCTTTTCATGTCTGTTTCTCCAATACTTAGAAGTGTACCTGGCACATAAGAGGTACTCTACAAGCATTTACTAAATATAATTATTATGATAAAGACATGCAAATAAAAACAACTCTGAGATTCCATCTCACACCTGTAAGAGTGGCCAAGATCAAAAACACTGATGACAACTTATGCTGGAGAGATTGTGGGGTAAAGGGAACACTCCTGCATTGCTGGTGGGAGTGCAAGCTGGTATACCCACTTTGGATGTCAGTATGGCAATGAAAATTGGGAAACAACCATCTTCAAGACCCAGTAATACCTCTTTTGGGTATATATATATATATATATATATATATATACACACACACACATATACATGTATATGTATATATGTATATGTATATATGATGCTCAATCGTGCCTCAAGGACATGTGCTCAACTATGTTCATAGCAGCATTGTTTGTCATAGCCAGAACCTGGAAACAACCTAAATGTCCCTCAATCGAAGAATGGATAAGGAAAATGTGTTACATTTACACAATGGAGTACTACACAGCAGAAAAAATAACAACATCTTGAATTTTGTAGGCAAATGGATGGAGCTAGAAAGCATCATATTGAGTGATGACTCAGAAAGACAATTATCACATGTACTTACTCATAAGTGGTTTTTAAACATAAAGCAAAGAACCAGCCTACAAACCACAGTCCCAGAGAACCTGGACAACAATGAGGACTCTAAGAGAGACATGCATAGATCTAATCTACATGGGAAGTAGAAAAAGACAAGATCTCCTGAGTAAATTGGGAGCATGGGGACCTTGGGAGAGGGTTGAAGGGAAGGGGAGAGGCAGGGATGGGAGCAGAGAAAAATATAGAGCACAATAAAAATCAATAAAATAAAATTTAAAAAATTACTATGATAAATATATATCGGTGTTTAGATAGCAATATACAATTTAAATATTAATGATGCCTTCAGTTCTAGCCTTTTTTTTCTGGCTGTTATTTTATTTTATTTTTATTTATTTATTTATTTTTCCCATACATTGTTTTGTTTTATTTTTTCCATTCAAGAACATAATTAAAGAAATAAATTTTTTTTCCTTTCTTCCCCTTCTCCCGGTCCCCTCCCACTATGGCTCAGCCGTTAAAGGCTAGGCTCACAACCAAAAATATAACAGTTCTAGCCTTTTCTAAATCACTGTTACCTGCTAGAGAAATTTAGTTAAAATTTTTGGGAACAAAATATCTTGAATTGTGGTAGAAAATTATTATTACAAAATATCATTGAGATAAGTACAGTGCATGCCTCTTAGGAAGTCACAACTCATGTTTTCTTCTCATAGATTCTGCTATATAGAAGTCTCCCTACCTTTAAGCCAGCACTTCCTAGAGCAACTATGTCTTAGGTTTCTATTGTTGTAATCAAACATATAACAAGAAGCAACTTGGATTAGAAAGGATTATTTCAACTTACACTTCCACATCACAATCTGTCACTGAAGGAAGTCAGGGCAGGAACTCAAACATGGCAGGAACCTAGAGTCAGGAGCTGATGAAGAGGCCTTGGAGGAGTGCTGTTTCCTGACTTGCTCTCCCATGGCTCATTCAGCCTGCTTTTTTATATCCCTCAGGACCACCAATCCAGGGATAGAGCCACCCACAGTGATATGGGCCTTCCCACATCAATTAACAGTCAAGAAAATGTGCCACAAACTTTCCCACAGGCCAATAGTGTGTGTGTGTGTGTGTGTGTGTGTGTGTGTGTGTGTGTGTAGGGATGCATTTTCTCAACTGAGGTTCCCTCTTCCCAAATGACTCTGGTTTTTATCAAGTTGACATAAAAGTAGTCACCAGAAACTGCTAGCATCCCATGGAATTATTGTTCTGAACATTACACTTTGCAATTACTGCTCTAGGCCAGTGAAAATAATTTTACATTAAATTGGGTTTGGCCTTGGAATGCATAGTTGGTTCAAGTGTGAAAGCAGTAATTGTAATGAGTCATGTTCATTGAGCAAAGACTGAGACCCACAAGATCATCTCGACAGATGTTGAAAAGGCATTTCACAAAATCCAGATGCCTTGTTTATCAAAGCATTGAACAAAAGAATATATATATGTATACTTGGTGGTAAGAGTCTGAATAACTTTTTTCTACACTCAGTATTAAAAATGAATATTTAATCTCTTTTATGCAACAATAGAGTGGAGGTCCTAGCCAGGTTAGTAGGTGAGAACTTTTGAATGGAAAAGCAAACTATCTTTATTGTAGTGTTTATTGTTTTTGAGTCATACTAAGGAAAAACTTAGGAAACACTAGGACATTCATATATACACATGCATGCACTCATACATCTTTATCCATTACAAGTAATACATGAATTCAGCATGTGTTCTATGCCTTTTCCTGGTATGGTGATTTGAATGAGAATGGCCCCATAGTCTCATATATTTGAATGCTTAATCACCAGGGAGTGGCATTATCTAAAGGAATTACAAGGATTGGGAAGTATGGCCTTGTTGAGGAAAGTATGTCACTGGAAGTGGAGTATGATGTTTCAAAAACTCATGCTAAACCAAGCTTCTCTCTCTTTCTCTCTCCCCACTCTGTCTCTCCCTCTCTCTTACACACCATCTCTTGGCCTATGGATCTGGGTGTAGCTATTGCTTTGGCATCATGTGCACTGCCATGCTCCTGGCCATGATGATAATGGATTGACCCTCTGAAAGTAAGCAAGCCCCTAATTAAATGCTTTCTTTTTATAAGACTTGCCTTGGTCATGGTGTTTCTTCACAGGAATAGAACAGTGAGTAAGGTTTCTAGGGAACAGTAAGCAAACAGTCATTCACCCTGGATAGGACATTGACCGACTAAAGAAATTATTCCATCCAAATCCAGTGTGGTGAAGCAGCGAGTGCGTTGAAGTTATTTGCAGGAACACGGGTGAGGATTTATTCACCAGAGTGCGAAGTAACTCAGAAGCAACTGCATCCCTGAAAAGTCCCATCACAACAAAAGTGACCCCAAAACTGCATCCCTAGTGTCTCACCCTCAATTTCATGCCTCCTACTTTTTCTTCTAGCACCTCCCAAAAATGTATGTAACTGGGAGAGAGGGTGTCCCGAAGTAGTGGCTGGGATCTCTGGAGAGGGGCTGGTGACCCTCCCTGTCTCCTTCGACTGTGGAATGTCTACAGCTCCATGACCCTTACTTTAGAGCTAAACAAAACAATTGTATTGTTTTGCTTATTTTGTCGCCATAACTACAGCTCTACTTCATGATGGCAATGGTCATATTATGCCTGGAGGAAATGACTATAACGTTACATAATGATCACAGAATTCAAGACCCGTATACAAAAATCAGTCGTATTACTATCTATTAGTACTGACTAAAAGAAAGACAAACTTGAGAAAATAGTGCATTTGTTAACAGTATCAAAAGGGATAAAGTATTTAGACCGAATCTAGCTAGAGGCATAACAGGAATACATTGAAAACATATATGATCATCAGGTAAAAGGATGTCCAAGTCATGGAAAGACAGCCTTTGTCCATGCTTTGAAAGACTTAGAGTTATAAAGACGACAGTTCTTCTCCTAAAGAGTCCTACAGATTCAACACAACGACTATCAAAATACACACTGATTTATCCTTTTATAGAAATTGACAATCTTGTCTTAAAATTTGTATGGAGAATCAAGAGTTATAAAATAGCAGTCATTCTTAAACGAAGACAAAGACATAAGTTAATGATTTCAATACTTGTTACAACACTATAGCAGGGAAGGCATTAGAGAACTAGCCACATCCGGATCTCTACAGCAGTGGTTCTCAACCTTCCTAATGCTGCAGCCCTTAATACAGTTCCTCATGTTGCGGTGACCTCCAACCGTAATATTATTTTCATTGCTACTTCATAACTGTAATTTTGCTACTGTTATGAATTATAATGTAAGTGCTTTTGGAACCAGAGGTTTGCCAAAGGGATCGTGACCCACAGGTTGGGAGCTGCTACTCTAGACAGACAGATACAGATAAAGGTATATGTAGAAATAGACTTGGATAATATATAATATGGTGGAGGATTTGGGGTGGGTTGATGGAAGAATTCACCCTGGAAACCAAAGTAGAAAGCAGGGTTTTGACTTAGCATGCTACAAAGAGGTCCAGAGATAGCAATAACAGAAGAGTCCCGTGTACAGCAATGGGTTGTGGGGGGTCTCCGTTACGGAGGGTACTCCTTCTGTCGGGGTGAGTCACATGTAACAATAGAAATGCAAATGACAGTGGCCTGTGGCATAGGGTTGTGGCTAATTTTGCTGGGATACATCATTCTGCTATTCCAGTTTCACTGTTTGAGATGGTGAAGTCACACATTTTCTTTCTGGGGATCCAATTTGAACCTGGCTCACACTGCAGGCTTGTTCTTTTTCTGGTCTTTCAATCATGACCTTTCCACCACATTCTACTCTGATGAGCAATAAACTCAATCTTGTGACATTAGAGATCTCCGGCAGCTTCTACAAACATTTTCATACCAAGGGTCACACATTGGCTCTACCTATCATTTCTCTTGTAGAGGTTCCACAGGGTACCACAAAAGTGAACTATATTCAAGGGCAGTTTTGCTTAAAGGTCTATGATGTGTGGTAAGGGGGTTTAAGAGGTGCATCTTACAGCAAGGGTCTAAATCCTGACTGAAGCATCATTTGAAGACAGAACTGCTGAACCTTAGAAGGGACAAACCTAGTTAAAATGTTTAAAATGTAGGAATTGAGCCAGGATGGTGGTGGCAAATGCTTTTAATCCTAGTACTTGAGAGGCAGAGGTAAGCGAATCTCTATGAGTTTGAGGCCAGCCTGGTCTACAGAGTGAGTTCCAGGACAGCCAGGGCTGTACAGAGAAACCATTTCTCAATAACCAAAAAAACAAAACAAAATGTAGGGATGGAGTGTAAGAAGTAGAAAGATGGCTATGAGTGATCCCAGAAAGGGAAGCAACTGGGACAACTATGATCAGACGTTTGTTTCAGAATCCCACAGTCAAATCTTCCTTTCTTCCCCAGTGATTAATTTTGGGGTTTTGGGAAGGGCTCTGTGTGTTCTGGGCTTTTCCTTTGCCAGTCGAGCCACCTGTTGGGATAGATCAGGTTCTCACTGACTGTCTTAGGCTTCCCACTGCTATTCTAAACACCAAATACAAATGACCAAAAGCAGCACGGGAAGAAGAGTTTGTGTCAGCCTACAGCTCTCAGGTAGAAAACCCATCAAGGAGGGAATTCAGGGCAGGACACCAAGCAGGAACCTGGAGGCAGGAACTAAAGAAGAGGTCATGAAGACTGCTCACTGTCTTATTCCTCATGGTGTGCTCAGCTTGCTCTCTTATTCCATCCTGGACTCCGCCCAGGGATGGTACTGTCCACAGTGAGTGGGGCCCTTCCACATCAATCATTAATCAAGGAAATGCTCCACAGTCTTGCCCATGGACCAGTCTGGTAGAGAAATTTTCTCGTTTGAGGTTCTTTCTTCCCACAAGATTCTAGCTTGTGTCAAGTTGCCATGAAACTAGTCATTCCACTGACCATGTAGCTATACTTGGAAGGATGATGGACATTACCCTCTGTAATGGCTTTCCTCTTTGCAGAGTGTCCACTAGTTAGAATCCATCCTCTGGGGTCTCAATGACCGCTCTGATCAAGAGGACAAGTTACTTACTATAGCTGTAGGACCCTTTCAAAGGTGGCCAAACTGATCCCCTGGCTCTCTGGCCCCCACTTGACCTAGAAATCAAGGCCAAAATATTACCTACCCTCATAGGCCCTTTGTCCTAATTGAGTTTAGCCTCCAAGTAAGGCTGTAAGATATCTATGAGGTCAATTATGCCAATCTTAAAGGAGGAATAGTAGTTTAAAATTAAGCTGTTCAACATTTAGAGAGAGGATAACAAAAAAATCAGATTTTAGACCATGTTTGATTTAGTTACACTACCTTGACAAACTCAGTAGGTCATATGCAATTATCTTTTAAAACATTTTTATTTAGTATTTGCCGTGTGTGTACATGTATATGTGTACATGTGTGTGTAATTAATGTGCACATGCAGGTCAGAGGAATTTTGTAGAAACAGTCCTCTCCTTCCTTGAGTGCAGATTACCAGGTTTGTACAGCAAGGACCTTATAATTGATCCATCTTGCTGGCTCGTGACTAAATACAATCTGTCTTAGTTGTCTTAGTTTTTGTAAATGTTACCAAAGTACCCAGGAAGTTGTTTTCAAAACATAAGCAATATTAAATAATGTCTTAAGAAAAATGTATTAACAGTCCTATAGACATTTTATTATTATTTTATCAAAAATATAAAATAACTAATTTGATATATTTTTATTTATATGCATTTAAATGAATTTGGACTATATATTTTCTTAGAAGCCAATTTGAGTCAAACCTTCTTAGGGTGGATTTTATCCTTAACATATAGCTGAAAGTGGTATGCAGAAAAACATCAAATTATAGACACAGGTTACCAGTGGGCCAGCAGACAGGATATATAAAACAATTATATAAAATCGATAATTATGAGTACTCTAACAAAGAAACTCAAAGGACATTATTTAATTTATAACTATATTTAATCAGAGTGTACCATTAATAAAGATAATGTAGAGAATTTCACAGATGTAGAGCTTAGCCTAAATACTGAGAGGGTCAGTGGAGGCAAAAACGTCAAAGGTTAAGTTTGTTGTGTAGACTTATGTTAAAGTAGTTAGAAAAGGATGAGACAGGAACTGGAATTAGGGTCCATTTAATTTTGGGGGGGAGACCTGATAACATTTTAATTAACATAAGGTATTTTCTTCTCAGGGTCTAAGAATCAAATTGGCTTCACTTTCTTAGACTATATCCCAGTGGTGAGTCTGAACAGCTAGAAGGGACTTCTCCTATGTTGTCCCAGGGGCATCCGTGACTCCAGTTCCTAAAAGGGCATTGCTTAAGGGCAAAGGGGTCCATGATATTCCCAAGAGACTCAAGAGACAACTTGCGAAAGCCTGTTCTGTTTCCTGAAAGAAGCTTCCGATGGCATCCGTCCGATGGTAAGAACCATTTGGTGCTGGAGCCAACAGTTAAAGCGAGGATGCTGGAATAATTTCTGACAGAGGAAGATCCACCAATGTGGTATCATAGAGAGATCCTTGGATGGTGGGAAGAATGTAGTTAGACCTCAGAAGGGACAGCTGAAAGAGAATGGAAGGAAAAACAAGAGTGTCTGCTGTAAAGTGAACCAATCCACTCAGCAGTGGAAGAAACCCGTACTGTTGCTTGGTACCCGACCAGGGCAGAGAAGAAAGAAACAAACAGTCCCAGGTGTCCGGATTCCACCAAAGAGCTGCTTTGGCCAGAGAGCCTCGGTTTTCAGGGGAAGAGGGCTTTTCAACTTAAATGTCTGTTAATAATGTCGGGTCCCTTGCCCCAGAAGCCTGTGGGATTTTTTTCAAGAGAACACAGTTCAGTGAAGGTCAGGAGGAGCTAAGAGAATGTTTCCAGACTCTCTCAGACTTAAGACTCAGAAGAAAATTACACCTTCCAGGAGGTTGGATATTTCCTCCAGAATACATGCTGAAATTCAGTTATCATTGGACTACTGCTAAGTTTACATTATTGCTTTGTTGTTTTATGGCTCTAGTCTCATGAATTAATTGATACTGTTATCACAGGATTGGGTTAAAGACAAAACCAATGAGTTTGGCCTAATTTCTTTTTATGTTCTCTTTTATTCTCTCTCTGTCTCTGTCTCTTTCTCTCTCTCTCTCTGTGTGTGTGTGTGTGTGTGTGTGTGTGTGTGTGTGCAGATGCATGTGCTTCTTTGTGCAGAAGCCAGAAGAAAGCTTTGGATCCCTCAATGCTGGAGCTGCAGCATTCATGGGATGCCAGAGTTATTCAATGGGAATTCGAATCCAAACTCAGGACTTTACGAATGCACAGTGAGCCCTCTGAGCCCTGGAGCCACCTCTCTAGCCCTGGCCAAGTGCTCTGTATCTTGCACCTGCTCCCTTACCTTTTCACCCTGTTATGTCACAAAACAAAGCCCTCACGAGATGACGGTGCCATGCTGTCAACCTTCCCAGCTTTCAGAATTGTGAAGCTGTCAGTTTCTACCTTTGTAAATTACCCAGTCTATGATATTCTGCTGCCTCAGGAGAAAGTGGGTTACGATATCTGTAAGTCTCACCTTTCTCGTCAACATATCACTTTCTACAAGAGCACAAGAAGTGTTAGCCATGTGGGAAGGAGAATTTTACATATATACTTATGCACAGAAATCTACTCAGGATCCTTTGAGGGGAATCAGCACTTGGAAGGCCCTTGGAAGCTTTTAGTCTCAGAATAAATTTGCTAACAAGACAGTCCTCAAGAGTTAGCTTCATTCACCATTTAGGTGCAGCACTGCAAACTTGTCTCATCTGAACAGAGAGCACAGCGTTTCTACAGTTCCGCCTGATGCTAACAGTGAGGGAGCACAAAAATGACTCTCTAAAAACCTCACTACTTGACAGCTATTCCGTCTTCCTTTTGTCTTAGATAGTGGGTTCATCCACAAGAACACTGCACAGTCCCTGGCTGCTTAGAGAACGCAAAGTCATGCTATCTGCCTGCCAGGAAGCTGGCCAGGGTGGGAACCTTGTATATCCAGCTGTAGGATTAGCCTGATGGCAGTTGTTTGACAAGACAAGGGAAGGATGTCCAGAGAAGATTGTGGGGTCATCCTGGGCCAAGCTTCTCAAGTTCTCATCTGTCTCCTTTTAAAGCCTGTAGAGCTAACCGCATGCAGGTCCGAGCTTTGATAAAAGTGAATCATGGGCTGGAAATAAGCACTGTATCTGGCACACATTTTCGGCTCGTTTCTTTGGACACTGACTCCAAACAGTTGCCTTCCGAGGGAGTAGCAATGACCAGCAAGTATTTGTAAAGAATTTATATTTTATCCAATGATGCGCCATAAATTATGTCATTTTAGGTAAAACATAACATTTGAAAATTGGTATTTCATAGGTCAACAGCCTAATAAAGGAATTGCAGAGATGTGCTTAGGTTTCTAAAACCTAAATTTCTCTGCTTATAAAACAGCAATGCTTAAAACAAAAACCCCAGCAATGCTAAACTTCCCCATTCTTTCTCTTGTGTTGATTACAACATTATTGCACATACTGTGTATGTCTTATGGAGTAAATGATGCTTTTCTGATCCAAGATTCCAATGCCTACTGGGGAATTTGGGAGCCAAATGTGGAAGACTAATTTGTCTTCTTACCTTTGTTTCTATTTTAATCTGATTTTATTAGCTTTTAACTTTTTGTATCATATATTTTGTAAGTTATCTGCCCCTAATCCTTTTGTAATAAAATGAAGCTATAAACAATCACATTTTAGAGAAGTAGTAGAATTAATTGTTGGTTGTTCTGGACCGTGTAGTACGTAATTACGGGAATGGAGAACAGCAAACAGGAGACACTCTTAGTCCATTGTTTAGGAGCACCAATATATTTACCAATTTTAGATAAATAAATTATCAAAAGGAGGTTCTACTTAAATTCTGGGAGAATTTTTTGCTTTAGTATATAGTAGAAGTGACTAGCGAGTGTTTGTTAGTATATCTGTATATGCCATACTGTGTGTGAGATTGTTTCAGCTCCGTTAATCTGGGTCTTCCTACCAGGGCTCGTCTACCTTATGCTCCATTGCTATCCCCATGCTGGGTTTACAGAAGGGAAAACCCATGAGATAGTGGTATCTTGTCCAGATTCACACTGGTGGGAAGTGGCAGCTAGGACTCAAAGCAACTGGCTGGTGATGAGCATCTTCCATCACTTCGCAACATCACTCTGAGCAAAACAGCTGTACACATAACTCTCTGAGTTCTGACCCCAATGGCTCAGTAGCTTATCTAGAAAGGGGAATTGAAAAGTATCCTGTGGAACAGCACTCAGAATCATGAACTAGATTTTCTAAAAGGACCATACACGATGTTTTTTTTTTCTTGTACTCTGGGCAAGAACCACTAAAATAGATGAGTGTTTGATTTCTATTTACAACCTAGACTATACTTCAAAGACTACGTTCTTTTCAACCTCTTTTTTTAAGTCTTTGAAATATAAAAATGACTGAAATGAAGTCAGTGTCACAGTGATAAAATAAACCATGATCCAAAGAAACAAAACCACACATAGGGCCCTCGCTTCCTCTTCCTGCTAATAAATGATGCTACAGGTGCTGCAGCAGGGACTGACCCACATTCTAGGGGCCACATAAATTCAATAAGAGTGACAACATTCTGTAGAATCTTCCAAGATCTTTCGTTTGTAAAGTATTGCCCTGAACCATTAGAAATCCACTGAATGGTAAGAAAATGGTACCAAGAAATCCTGAATAATGATAACTTAGGCAGTGGAGTGGTTTGAATGAGAATGGCCCCCATAGGCTCCTATGTTTGAATCCTTGGTCCTCAGTTTCTGGAACTATTTGGAAAGGCTTAGGAGGTGTGGCCTTGATGAAGTGGATGTGCTCTTATTTGAGGAGGTGTGTTACTGGGGTTGGACTTCGAGGTTTCAAAAGTCCACACCAGGCCAAGTCAGTCTCAGTCTCTCTCTCTCTCTCTCTCTCTCTCTCTCTCTCTCTCTCTCTCTCTCTGCTTTCACATTATGAATTGGATGTGAGCTCTCAGCTACTGCTCCGCCACCATTCTGAGTGGCCTGCTGCGTGCTTCCTGCCATGATGTTTATGGACTTACCATCTGAAACTCTAAGCAAGCACCCAAGTAAAAGCCTTCCAATATAAGTTGCATTGGTCATAGTGTCTATTCAGAGCAATAGAAGAGAAACTAAGACAGACAGAGACTAAGTTATCAATTTCCCAGATAGGAAACAAATAGAAACAGGTTAACGCAATGCTCTATTATGATTGCTGAGCAAATAGTTTTGAGTAAGTAGCATCTTAACTGAACCTTTCAAACCTTTAAAAGCATCTGCCAGTACTGGCTTGCTCTTTGCGTGGCCTGGAAGGGGCAGTATGAAGAAAGGTCTCCACATCTTTACTAATTGCATTCTTCCAGGCCTTAGCTTGCCAGGCAGGCCTGATCTATTCTTTGGGGCTAGCAGGGTCAATGGACATGGAGGCAGCTTGCAGAGCCCTGCTCACTACAGAAGCCTCTGTGGTCTACCTTTGAGGCCCAGTCAGCAAACATGGACATTGTAACTATGAGGTCAAACCTTTGATATACTGACTCCTGTTTGCTTTGTGTTTTTGTTATGTTTTTGCATTTGAGTCTACTTTCAGGGAAAAAAAAATGCCTCATTGAATGTTAACTTTCAGAGGTTACCTTAGGCAGTTGCTCTATTTCTTTAATTTTTTTCTTATAAAATGAAGATGCTGATCACCACTAAAATTTTGTTGTTTTCAAGTCAATGTATCTTTTAAAGCTAGACTCTACAGATTATAATGAAAAGCAGCCAAATATTAATTTTTTAAAAATTATTTTATTTTATTTATTCATTTTAAGATTTATTTTTATTTTATGTACACTGGTATCTCGCCTGCATGTGTTTGGGTAAGGCTGTCAGATGCCCTAGAACTGGAGATACAGACTATGAGATGCCATGTGGGTGCTAGGAATTGAACCTGGGGCCTCTGGAAGAGCAGCCAGGTCTCTTAACCAATGAGCCATGAAACACAGCCAAATATTAATTTTTAAAAAAACAGTCATTGTGTTATAATGCCATCAAGAGAAGTTTGTCCAAAGGTATGCTACTTCACAAATGATAAGAGATGGAAGAGACTGGAGAGATGGCTCAGCAGTTAAGAGCCTTGCCTGCTCTTCCAGGGGACCTTGGCTGGATTCCTAGACCCCACATGGCAGCACACAGTCATCTGTGATTCCAGTGCTAAGGGATCTAACTCCCTCTTCTAGCCTCTGCAGGAACAGTACATACACAGTGCTCAGACATACATTCAGGCAACACACTCACACACATATAATATTAAAAAGAAGAGAACAAAATACATTCTCACACATACTACTGTGGGTTAATAAATGCTGTATTTTCTTTCCCACTAAGGAAATTTACAAACACTTTCATGTTTTTATCCCGCCTGGAATGCAAGTCTCATGTGGACAATGAAGAAGTGGAAAAAGTCATGAAAAGCTATTTGGTTCTGACATGTACTCCCCACTCAGCATCCTGAGGCCTATTGTCCCCAAAGCCAGAGTGCTAGGACACATGTCAGGACTGTCACAGAGGCACAGTTTTTGCCTAAAAAGGAAGAGAATGAAAAGAGAAGGGAGTTCATATTTTGAACATCCAGATGTGTTAAATATTATGGTAGGGATGTTTACATAGCATATCGTTTAAAGCCCTACAATGGTTTTGTGACATGGCTATTTTTATAAGAAAGTCACTTGAAGTTCAAAGAAAGTGAATCCCTTGTCAAGAATACACTGTTAGTGAATTAGAGTTTGACTATCCGAAGACCCTAAAAGCCAGCTAAGTCTTTCCGGGCTCTCGCCTCCACATTGTCATGGGTTATGTATGGTGGGGAGAATAGTCACAGCACACAGAGGAAACAGGATGGCTTTGACTTCTGACACAATAAGCTTGTATGTTCTCATCGTAAGGGCCCTTTTAAAATAGCACATACATGTACATATGATATATACTATCATTTATCGTAACCCTGTTTCCTTAGATAACAGATGGGCTGAGGTCTGATCTTTGTTTAATGTTTCATAATGCATTTGTCCTAAGGTCAAATGGAAAAGTGACTGCATTATCAGGTCACAAGTGTCAAAAGAATACAGAAAGGGCATAGCCCGGGGACAAATAAACACACACACACACATACACACACACACACACACACACACACACACGCACCCTCACCATGGATGTGCCCAAAACATACACGCGCATCGCATCACATATGTAACACACACACAACATCACATATATAACACACATACCACACATACATCACACACATAACACATACACATACAACACACACTCTCCCATGACTTTCCTCAAAGAGAACACACATAGGTAACCACTATTCAATTCAAGAATTAGCAATTCATGAGAGCCACAGTCTTCCTCTTGCTACCAACTATGACTCTTTGACTTCTAACATTTGATCAGCTTTGCCTGCTTTTGACCTTGGTGCAAAGCAGAATCCTGTGGTTTGTGATCTTGACGTCTAATTTCTGTTGAACATAATTGTATGAGGTTCATCCGTGCTGTTACATGAGACTCAACCCTGCTGCTACATGTGAGTTGCTTGTGTTCACTGAACAGTGTGTCACTGTTTGAGTAAAATATGGTGAATTCATTCTTTCTGTGTTCATGGACATCTAGACTATTGTCAGTTTATACTTTTATTTAGGTTTAAGAGTGATACACATAAGAGTATACATATATACACACACACACACATATATATATATAACAAACTTTCGCTGTTCCCATATATCCATTAGTTATACCTAGGAATGAAATTACTGAGGAACTGGTTGTACATTCGTACAACTTTAATATTTATTTTGGAAATATTTTCCAAAATTGCCTTAATCATTTACACTTGTACTAGAACAATGTTTCAGGTGCTTCACACCTTTCTCGGGCTGGGGAGTGTCAGTCTGTTTAATATTTGCTGTTTTGAGAGCATACTGTGGTATCTGGTGGCTTCAATTTGTACTTCCCTAGTGAACGATAACCTGGGCATGGGGGTCCACACCTGTAATCCCAGCCCTTAGAATGAAGAGTCAAGAGGATCATCAGTCAAAAGCCAGCCTCAGCTACATAGTGAGTTCAAGACCAGACTGAGCTGTGTGTGACCTTGTCTAAAATAAGAGAAAATTTTATATAATACGGATATGCTTCTTTCCGAAGTGTCCGTCAAGACTTCCAGCATGTTTTTGTTCTGTGTTCTCTATCTTTTCCTTTTGAAAATTGGAATTGTTAGTAAGTTTTCCCTTTTTTTCCTTTCTCTTTGGTACTCTGATTATGAGTCTTGTTTGGTGCATCATAGCAGTCTGAGTGGAAAATGTCCCTGTGGTTTCTGGCCTTTGGCCTCTTGGATCCCAGTTAGAGGCAGTGCTCAGGGAGGGTTAGATGATCCAGGCTTACTGAAGGAAGTGTGTTCCTGATGGTGGACGTGGAGTTTAAAATCTTTAAGCTTTTGCCAGTTTACCTTTCTGCTTTGTGCTTACGGCTCAGGATGTGAGTTCTTAGCTTCCTGTTCCTGCTGCCATGCCTGCCTCTCACTACCATGCCTACCATCCACGATGGACTCATATCCTTTGGGACCATAAGCCAAGATAAACCCTGTCCTCCATTAAGTCACTATATGTAACTAATATATGCATGTGTTGCAAATATCATTGCTTGTCTTATGCTTTTTCTTTTTGCATCCTTTATTTTTTATCAGCAGAGGTTTTAATATAGCACAATTCATCAAAAATTTCCCTCCTGAGTGGTGTCTCCTTTCTCTTGTCCCTTTCCAGGTTTATAATGACATTCTTACTTCTGTAAACGGTCCTATTTTTTTCTATCATATTTTGATCTCAATACCAGTCTTAACTAATTTTTGTTTATGGTATGAGTCGCCCTTATATTTCCATCTTCTGGAAAACTATCAATCATAGTCAATTATCCAGGGTAAAAATCAGAGAGATCATAATGAACCTAAAAATGAGGAAAAACATCATTCAATGGGAGACAGTCAAAAAATATTATGTTTGGGCTTGAAGATGGAATCCTTCAGAAAATATATTGGAAACTGTCCCTGCTAGCAGTAGCTTTATTCTGAAGGAATAAGAAATAAATAAAGTGGCATTTGAGGGACAACGACCTCTAGTTTCTCAGTGTGGCAGGAGGTAAAGGAACTTTATACTTGGAAAAGGTTCAGAAACCTCAACAAAGCTATTAGTAACAACAACAACAAAATGGTTCATATCTCGGCTCTGCCCTTGGCCAGTGGTACCAATGCAACTACTCATCTCACTGTGGAAAGTAACACAGATCTCCTGGTTTGAAGGGAGGAAACCACTAGTCCCCACTTCTTCTTGTAGGCCTGCGTCCCCCAGAAGTTGCAATACTCTATAACATGTCATGGAAATGTGATGCTAAACGGCCTCTGCCTCACATTTGTTAGTCCTCAACTGGAGACATGTTTAAAGGCTACGGTGGAGAGAAAGCAAACGATGGCAAAGTCACTTGGAAACCAAGGAAATCAAAGGCTGGCTGCTTTTATAACTTTGTCAAAGCAAAACTAAATGAGGCAGCTTAATGGTAATACCCGAGAAACCCCATCATTTAAAAACTCCATCAAGGGTTTTTAAAAGGCCAGAAACAACCATAAAATGACTTTCTGAGTCCAAATAGAGTTAGAAAAGACTGGTTGAATTCATTTTACAGATATATGGCAAATAATATTAATAAACAGAAAGTTGCACATGTAATCTCTTCCTTTATTCATCAAAAAGGCCCATGTTTTCATTGTACCTCGTATTCCTGAGAATGTTAGGCTTTCAGACTTTACAAAGTATAGATCTTCGCACTAAATGGTAGCATTAACTTCAGTGTTAACCTTGTTAGAAGTACTGCCCCAGGGACTGAGAGACAGCTCAGCAGTTATCAGTGCTTACTGTTTTTGCAGAAAATGTTGGTTCACTTCCTTGCATCTGTATCATGAAGCTCACAACTACCTGTAATTCTCGTTCAAGGTGATCCTTTCCTGGCCTCTGTGGATACTGTACACATGTGGTATACATAATTTCACATAAACACACACGCACAATTAAAATGAAAAAAATCCATTTCTCAATGCCTCCTTTGACTTAAGGTCTCAGGAGCAGCATCTTAACAAAGCCCACACATGATCCATCTTAACAAAGCCCACATCTGATCCATACAGACTTTGAGAAATGCTGAGCCATGCAGCTGATTGTCTGCTATATGATAACCCACATGATAACCCACATCTTTAGGATAAAGTTGAGAGCGGGAGTGAGGGCTGATGAGATGGCTCCCTTGCCACCAAGTCTAGGACCAGATTCAACTTTTCTTCTGACCTTCATGCATCCAGACTTATACCCACAAACAGACAGACAGACAGACAGACAGACACACACACACACACTGTAATTTTTTAAGAGCATGAGTAAATATATCAAGGGTGGTGAAACTGAAGAAATAAATACGATGTCATGTAATGCTAAATTTACCTCTTATAGGGGATGCTCGGCCCTGCATGCACTGCCCACATTAGCCTAGTTTACTTAAAAATTATGGTGATTCCATCTTACTTTTGATTTCTGTCTTGTGCTCAAAGAAGACAGCAGATCAGCAAAAAACAAAAAGAAATCACAGGAGATGAAGGAAAGGCAAATTCTCTCTGAGAGAAGTGCAACTGACAGAATCAACTCTTCATCTAGTCCTGAAGAAGCCTTCAGTCTTTCTCCTCAACATCTATCTGACTCAGGATTCCAGGTTTCTAATATAATATTTTAAACTAATTCTCTCCTGGAGAATTTAGGACATGTATAAAATATCTTCTGATCGCTTTGATCATATTCATCTCCTCCTCCCCCCAGATCCATCCCTCTCTCTCACTTCATTTTCTTTTATTTTCTCACCACTGAATTTAATTTGTGCTTCTCATATACTCATGAATGTGGATCCATTCATGTGACCATAACGGACTTACCAGGGGCCACTACATTTTTAAACAAAACTGACTCTCCTTCTCCCTTAAGCCACCAACTGTAACTGCTCAGCTAGGGGTGTGAGTCTCATGAGCCCTCTGCCACAGCCACGCAGAAATGGTGATTGGGCTGATCTTGTGTCAGTGGCCACCACAGGGTGCATGAGTGCAATGGTCCTATCATGTCTGGAAGATACTGTTCCACTCTGGTTCTCCTGAACTTCGGCTTTTACAATATTTCCACCCCTTCTTCAAAGACAGTCCTTGGGCCTTGGTGTGGAGGAGGTGGCATGGGTGTCCCATGTATGGTTGAACACTCCACTGAAAACTTATTCTTTGTGTACTCTGACCAGTTTTGAGGTTTTTTTTTTTTTGTTAACCACTCATTGTACAGATACTTTTCTGATGAGTCCTGTGTGAGAGCCGTCCTAATCTACACCTGTAGCGATAAGTATTTAGAAAGCAGTTTAGTACTATGTCGGGTTAGCAAAGTAATAGTCCTGTGTGTACCATACCATGAGGTTTTGGTCAAATTGATAGTGACAGGCATGTGTTTCCTCCTGTGGAGCAGGCCTTAAATCTAACCCATAAGTGTTTAGATATCCTCTTATAACATTTGTGCCAATGTTGTACCTATTGGCATATCTTATCAAGCCAGTCATTATTATAGTTGGTAGGATTCACAGTGGGGTAAGACACTTGAGGACTTTTGTCCCCCAGCAGTCTATACAGCACCTTATGGTACCATTAAGTACGGCCAGCAGGGAGGAAGCTTCCTGATTAGTACAAGCTTATTTTCTGGTGTGCTCTGCGATCAAAGTGTGTGGTGTCTTTAGTAATGGGATCTTCCTGTCAAGTTCTGGTGGATCACCAGGAGCAATGGCAATATCTTGCATTATTTTGGGGCCTCTAAGACACTTCTGATCGACAACTTGAGGGGTTGTGTCCCACACCTGGCACTGCCTTTTTATTTGGCAAGCTATGCTTCTGGGATGAGAATAATCTTTTATGTAAAGTGGCCCTAATTAAACTTTGTGTATGTGTATATGAAGGTGAACCTAATAACACAGTATGCTTTCATATGGTTTCTTCAAATACCCTTGGTATCAGTTACCCCCTCCTCATCTTCTGCCATGTCCTCCCATTGCCTTCTCCACTTAAACCTTCCTCTCCATTATTTCCCTTAGCCCTTCCCTTAAGATCTCTCTCCCTGCCACAGTGGTCCCGTTCTATTTTCTTGGCTTCCATGGGTACTCCAAGTTAAATGTACAACTTGAAGAGTCAATGATAAGAGCCCTAAATTTTATCTGACTGTCTGTGTCTCTCTTTGATGAAACAATGCACATTAATAATATGAGCAGAGGAGATAATCCACATTAGTAATAGTGAGCGGAAGAGATAATCCACATTAGTAATAATGAGCGGAGGAGATAATCCACATTAGCAATAATGAGCAATTGTGCTTCTAAGTAGTATTTTGGGTCAGTTGCTTGTGTAAGAAAACTCTAGTGAGTACCATAATTAAAGCCACTGAGATCATAATGAAAGCGACTGTAGTTCTAGGAGCCTGGAAGTCTGTGAATTTTTAGATGGTCCACTATAATCTTGTAAGTGGATATAACTCTCCAAAACTGACTTACTATTAATTGCTACCTTCCTTAGAAAAAGTTTGCATGTAGTCAGACTTTCTTTAGGCCACCAGCTCCCAAATAATGACAAAGAGACTTCATATTAAGTATGAAATCTTAGGCTTGTTCCCAACTAGCTCTTATAACTTAAATTAACCTATTTATATTAATTTACAGTCTGCCACAAGGCTCCTTACATCTCCTCAGCACAATGCATCTGACTTGTTCCACAATTCCGTCTCTCCTTCACAGAGTTTCTATCTCTGCCCAGAAGACCCACTTATTCTCTTGTGGGAGCTCACAGATATGAGCCTGTTCTACCTTCACTAAAGATCAGAGAGTTTGGGATTATTTTTGCTTTTTCAAAGTTGTTAATAATAGGTGTGGCTACAAACAAGTGATCTTAATCTAGGGTGTGGTTAATTAGTATTTTGAGTATAGAGGTGGATTGGCTCCACCTTGCTATTTCTGCTCCTTCAAAGGAGATTGGCAGGAGGTTCCATGGCGTAGGTCCTTGCAGGATACTTGTCTATTCCTTATGTCATGTTAATGAAGTCCGTTGCCTCCCCCTCCCCTTTTGGAATGAAGTATATAAGTATGTGGTAAATAAATGTGGGTGGTTCAGTATCCACTGAATTTCCCTCCTGGTGCTGTTCTGTGTTTCTGTCTTTTATTTTGCTCATATCTCTGTTCCTTTTGCTTAACAATTCTAATCCTCGCACTCCTACCCTGGAACTTGTGAATTTCATTGAGGCTGGACCCTGACAGATGTTGCTCCAATGTGTGGCTTAGGACATCCTCTCCTGCCTAGTTATTGGTCATTCAGATCCTTACTAAACCAATCAGAAGGTGACTTGACAGAGACACATCTTCACAGTGTGCAGAAAGGATTATCCTACATTTGTAAGTAACGACTCATAAAACTGTCTTAGTTACTGTTCTATGGCTGTGACAAAACCCCATGACCAAGGCAGCTTATGAAAGAAAATGTAAGCATGAGCTGGGAGAGGACAATGCCAATAGGCAGGTTAATGTGAACAGGAATGTCCACATGGCCTCAGTCCTACACAAAGAACTACAGGCAACTAAGGAATGCTGACAGTGAGAAATTATCTTCCCCATTGAAGAGATAACCAATTGGTTATTCATTACCAAATGATCAGCCTTTAAATCATACCTACAAGCAATATTATATAAACTGAGCAAGTTGTATTATGTATTTAGTATATATATATGCACATATATTTATATATATATGCACATATATATACTTATTGTTACATATGTGTACATAACAACAATTAACAAAAAATAGGCCATGAATTTGAAAAAGAGCAAGGGAGGATGTATGAGAGGATTAGGAGGCAGGAAAGAGAAGGGAGAAATGATACAAATATACTATAATCTTAAAATGTATAATAAATATTTTTAAAGTGTTTAATTGAGTTTATGGATTCAGAGTTTTAGCATCCACGATGGTGGTGTGAAGACATATTGGCAAGAACAACTAAGAGTTCACAAGCTGATCTATAAGCAGGAAGCAGACAGCTCACTGAGATTGGCAGGAATCTTTTGAAACCTCAGCCCGGGCTCCTAGTGACACACCTCCTTCAACAAGGCTATTCCTTCTAATCCTTCCCAAACAGTTCCACCAACTGGGACCAAGCATTCAATCATATAAGCCTATGGGGACAGTCTCCTTCAAGTCATCATAGGAGCTATCATTAACATGTCTGGTCCAAAGTATACATCAAGAATTTCATTAAATGTCCCAGAAATGATTTTATATATGATAATTAGGAGTCCGTTTATCAGTTGTCATTTACTGTACTTCAGAGGTTAAACTGAAGGTGAAGGCCACTTTAATATGAAATCAGCACTAATAAGTTGACCAATCATAATGTGGATTCCTATTCAAACAAACATCAGTCTTACATGATGCTAGTCTGGCTTCATCCCAGTGCAAGGGGCAAAGGCGGGGAGAGTGGTGATTTATTAGCTCAGTTATTACTTACTTATTTATTTTGAGATAAGGCCTCCTATGTAGTTTCAGATAATCAGTCACTCACTGTATTTCCAAGGCTAGCCTTAAACCTGTGATCTTTCTGCTTCCACATCCTAGAGTGCAGCACGACCGTAGAACTTGGTAAAGATGTGGTTTCATGAAGTTTATTAGAAAACTATATGAAACACTGTTGAGATCACAGGCAAAGGCAACACCTAAGACCTGATAGAGATAATACTAGTTAATAATGTAGAAACAAAAATTGGGAAACTATTAACAAGATATGTTCTTTTTGTTTTTTTATTACTTTATAAATAATACCATTAAAAATTTCCACCTTCTCCCCTCCCACAATTTCCCTCCCACTCCCCCACTTACCCTCTCCTCTCTCCCTCCAGTCCTAAGAAAGGGCAGGTTAGCCTGCCCTGTGGGAGGTCCAAGGCCCTCCCCCCTCTATCCAGGCCTAAGAAGGTGTGCATCCAAACAGACTAGGATCCCAAAAAGCCAGTACATGCAGTAGAGACAAATCCCAGTGCCATTATCATTGGCTTCTCAGTCAGCCCCCATTGTCAGCCACATTCAGAGTCCGGTTTGATCGCATGCTCCTTCAGTGTCAGTACAGCTGGCCTTGGTGTGCTCCCATTAGATCAGTTACACTGTCTCAGTGGGTGGATGAACCCCTCACGGTCCTGACTTCCTTGATCATCTTTTCCCTCTTTCTGCTCTTCAACTGGACCTTGGGAGCTCAGTCCAGTGTTCCAATGTGGGTCTCTGTATCTCCATCCATCACTGGACAAAGGTTCTATGGTGATATTCAAGATATTCATCAGTGTGGCTATGGGACAAGGCCAGTTCAGGCACCCTCTCCTCTACTGCCCAAGGACCTAGCTGGGGACATCCCCGTGGACACCTGGGAACCCCTCTAGAGCCAAGTCTCTTGCCAACCCTAAAATGGCTCCCTTAATTAAGATATCTTCTTCCCTGCTCCCATGTCCGCCCTTCCTCCATCTTAACCATTCCACTCCCCCAAGCTCTCCCCAATCCTCCCCTTCTCAATTATCTCTCCCCCTCTCCCCTTCCCCGAACCCCACCCCTACCTCCATGCTCCCAACTTTTGCCCGGCGATCTTGTCTGCTTCCAATTTCCAGGGGGATCTATATATGTTTTGCTTTGGGTTCACCTTATTATTTAGCTTCTCTAGGATCACAACCTATAGGCTCAATGTCCTTTGTTTATGGCTAGAGTCCACTAATGAGTGAGTGCATACCATATTCATCTTTTGGGGTCTGGGTTATCTCACTCAGGATAGTGTTTTCTATTTCCACCTATTTGCATACAAAATTCAAGATGTCATTGTTTTTTACTGTTGAGTAGTACTCTAATGTGTATATGTGCCACACTTTATCCATTCTTCCATTGAGGGGCATCTAGGTTGTTTCCACGTTCTGGCTATTACAAATAATGCTGCTATGAACATAGTTGAACAAATGCTTTCGTAGCATGATTGGGCATCTCTTGGGTATATTCCCAAGAGTGGTATTGCTGGATCCTGAGGTAGGTTGACTCCCAGTTTCCTGAGAAACCACCACACTGATTTCCAAAGTGGTTTAACAAGCTTGCATTCCCACCAGCAATGGATGAGTGTTCCCCTTACTCCACATCCTCTCCAGCATAGGTTATCATTGGTGTTTTTGATTTTAGCAATTCTGACAGGTGTAAGATGGTATCTCAAAGTTGTTTTGATTTGCATTTCCCTGATCACTAAAGAAGTTGAACATGACCTTAAGTATCTTTTGGCCATTTGAACTTCTTCTGTTGAGAATTCTCTGTTCAGTTCAGTACCCCATTTTTAAATTGGGTTATTTAAAATTTTAATGTCTAGTTTCTTGAGTTCTTTATATATTTTGGAGATCAGTCCTTTGTCTGATGGGGGGTTGGTGAAGATCTTCTCCCATTCAGTAGGTTGCCTTTTTGTCTTAATGACAGTTTCCTTTACAGAAGATTCTCAGTTTCAGGAGGTCCCATTTATTCATTGTTGCTCTTATTGTCTGTGCTACTGGGGTTATACGTAGGAAGTGGTCTCCTGTGCCCATGTGTTGCAGACTACTTACCACTTTCTCTTCTATCATATTCAGTGTGGTCAGATTTATATTGATGTCTTTAATCCATTTGGACTTGAGTTTTGTGCATGGTGATAGACAAGGATCTATTTTCATTCTTCTACAGGTTGACATCCAGTTATGCCAGCACCATTTGTTAAAGATGCTTTCTTTCTTCCATTGTATAATTTCAGCTTCTTTGTCGAAAATCAGCTGTTCACAGGTTTGTGGATTAATATCCGGGTCTTTGATTCGATTCCATTGATCAATGTCTCTGTTTTTATGCCAATACCAAGATGTTTTCAATACTGTAGCTCTGTAAGTCAGGGATGGTAATGCCTCCGGAAATACCTTTATTTTATACGATTGTTTTGGCTATCCTGGATTTTTTGTTTTTCCATATAAAGTTGATTATTGTTCTCTCAAGGACTGTAAAGAATTTTGTTGGGATTTTGATGGGGATTGCATTGAATCTATAGATTGCCTTTGGTAGAATTGCCATTTTTACTATGTTGAGCCTACCAATCCAAGAGCATGGGGGATCCTTCCATTTTCTGGTATCCTCTTCAATTTCTTTCTTCAAAGCCTTAAAGTTCTTGTCAAATAGATCTTTTACTTCCTTGGTTAGTGTTACCCCAAGATATTTTATGCTATTTGTGGCTATCGTGAAAGGTGATGTTTCTCTGATTTCCCCCTCTGCTTCTTTATTCTTCGTGCATAGGAGGGCTACTGATTTTTTTAGTTGATCTTGTATCCTGCCACATCACTGAAGGTATTTATCAGCTGTAGGAGTTCTTTGGTAGAGTTTTTGGGGTCACTTATGTACATGATCATATCACCTGCAAATAACGAAAGTTTGACTTCTTTCTTTCCAATTAAAATCCCCTTGATCTCCTTATATTGTCTTACAGCTATTGCTAGAACTTTAAGCACTATATTGAAGTGATATGGAGAGAGTGGACAGCCTTGTCTTGTTCCTGATTTTAGTGGAATGGCTTTAAGTTTCTCTCCATTTAATTTGATGTTAGCTGTCAGCTTGCTGTATATTGCTTTTATTATATTTAGGTATGAACCTTGTATCCCTAATCTCTCCAAGATCTTTATCATAAAGGGGTGCTGAATTTTGTCAAATGCTTTTTCAGTATCTAATGAAATGATCATAAGCTTTTTTCTTTCAGTTTATTTATATGATGGATTACTTCGATAGATTTTTGTATGTTGAGCCAGCCCTGCATCTTTGGGATGAAGCCTACTTGATCATAATGGATAATTTTTTTGATGTGTTCTTGGATTTGGTTTGCCAGTATTTTATTGAGAATTTTTGTGTTGATGTTCATGAGTGAGATTGGTCTGTAATTCTCTTTCTTGGTTGAGTTTTTGTGTGGTTTTGGTATCAGGGTAACTGTAGCTTCATAAAAAGAGTTTGGCAATGACTCTTCTGCTTCTATTATGTGAAACACATTGAGGAGTATAGGTATTAGCTCTTCTTGGAAGTTCTTGTGGAATTCTGCATTAAAACCATCTGGTCCTGGGCTTTTTTTGGTTGGGAGGTTTTTGATGACAGCTTCTATTTCCTCGTGACTTATAGGTCTATTTAAATTGTTCACCTGGTCTTGATTTAATTTTGGTATATGGTACTTATTTTAAAAAAATATTCATTTCTTTTACATTTTCCAATTTTGTGGCATACAGGCTTTTGTAGTAAGACCTAATGATTTTCTGAATTTCCTCAGTGTCTGTTGTTATGTCCCCCTTTTCATTTCTGATCTTGTTAATTTGTGTGTTCTCTCTCTGCCGTTTGATTCGTTTGGATAGGGGTTTGTCAATCTTGTTGATTTTCTCCAAGAACCAGCTCTTTGTTTCATTGATTCTTTCGATTGTTTTCTGTGTTTCAATTTTGTTGATTTCAGCCCTCAGTTTGATTATTTCCAGTCTTCTACTCCTCCTGGGTGAGTCTGCTTCTTTATTTTTCTAGAACTTTCAGGTGTGCTGTTAAGTCTCTAATGTGAGCTTTCTCTGTTTTCTTTATGTGGGACCTTAGTGCTATGAACTTTCCTCTTAGCAGTGCTTTCATAGTGTCCCATAAGTTTGGGTATGTTGTGTCTTTATTTTTGTTGAATTCAAGGAAGACTTTAATTTCTTTCTTGACCCAGGGGTGGTTCAGTAGTTGACTGTTCAATTCCCATGAAATTGTAGGCTTTCTGGGGGTAGAATTGTTGTTGAATTCTACCTTTATTCTGGTGATCTGATAGTACACAGGGGGTTACTACATTTTTTTTTGTATTTGTGGATGTTTGCTCTGTTAACGAGTATGTGATCAATTTTCGAGAAGGTTCCATGAGATGCTGAGAAGGTATATTTTTTTCTATTTGGGTGGAATGTTCTGTAGATGTCTGTTAAATCCATTTGATTCCTTACATCTGTTAGTTCTCTTATTTCTCTATTAAGTTTCTGTCTGGTTGACCTGTCCATTGGTGAGAGAGGAGTGTTGAAATCTCCTATTATTAGTGTGCGAGGTTTGATGTGTGCTTTGAGTTCTAGTAATGTTTCTTTTACATATGTGGGTGCTTTTATATTAGGGGCATAGATATTCAGGATTGAGACTTCATCCTGATGAATTGTTCCTGTTATGAGAATAAAGTGTCCTTCTCCATCTCTTCTGATTGATTTTTGTTTGAAATCAATTTTGTTATGGTGTAGGAGGGTCTTCTATTTGTGTATTGCCCTCATTGGTTAAATAAAGAAAACTGCCATGGCCTTTTGATAGGGCAGCCCTTAGGTGGGTGGAGTAGATAGAACAGAATGCTGTGAGAGAGAAGGCAGTGTGGCAGAGGCAGATGCCATGCTTCTCCAGCACAAGATGGACACTGGTTAGACTCATGCCGGTAAGCCACAACTCAAGTGGCGATACACATTAATGGAGATGGGCGAAAATAATATGTGAGAGTTAGCCAATAAGGGGCTGAGATAATGGGCCAGGCAGTATTTAAATGAGTACATTTTCCGTGTAATTATTTTGGGTACGCACCGGGAGCCGGGTGGGACAGAACAAGGGGCCCTGCGCTGGGAATGCAGCCCGAACCCCTCGTTGCAACATTGTTAGATATTAGTATAGCCACACCCGCTTGTTTCTTAGGTCCATTTGATTGGAAGACCTTTTCCCAACTCTTTACTCTGAGGTAGTGTCTGTCTTTGTGGTTGAGGTGTGTTTCTTGTGAACAGCAGAATGTTAGATCCTGTTTTTGTATCCATTCTCTTAACCTGTGCCTTTTTTATAGGTGAATTGAGTCCATTGATAATAAGTGATATTAATGACCAGTGGTTGTTAACTACGGTTATTTTTTTTTTGGTGGTAGTGTTTGTGTGTTTCCCTTCTTTGAGTTGTGCTGGTGGATGATTGACAGATGTCTGTATTATTATGGGTGTTGTTGGCTTCCTTGTGTTGTGGTTTTCCTTCTAGTATTTTCTGTAAGGCTGGGTTTGTGGCTACGTATTGTTTAAATCTGTTTTTGTCCTGGAATATCTTTTTTCTCTATCGATGGTGAAAGAAAGCTTTGCTGGGTATAGTAGTCTGGGCTTGCATCCATGGTCTCTTAGTGTCTGTACCACATCTATCCAAGACCTTCTGGCTTTCATGGTTTCCATAGAGAAGTCAGGTGTAATTCAGATAGGTTTACCTTTATATGTTACTTGACCCTTTTCCTTTGACGCTCTTAATATTCTTTCTTTATTCTGTATGTTTTGTGTTTTTTATTATATGGCGAGGGAATGGTTTTGTTGTTGTTGTTTGTTTTTTTGATCCAGCCTATTTGGTGTTCTGTATGCTTCTTGTACCTTCATAGGAATATCTTTCTTTAGGTTGGGAAAGTTTTCTTCTATAATTTTGTTGAGTATATTTTCTGGGCCTTTGAGCTGTAATTTTTCTCCTTCTTCTACCCCTATTATTCTTAGGTTTGGTCTTTTTATGGTGACCCAGATTTCCTGGATGTTTTGTGTTAAGAATTTGTTGGATTTGCTGTTTTCTTTGATCAATGATTTTATTTCCTCTATAGTATCTTCAGCACCTGAGATTCTTTCTTCTATCTCTTATATTCTGCTGGTTATACTTGCCTCTGTAGTTCCTGTTCATTTATCCAGATTTTCCATATCCAGAATTCCCTCAGTTTGTGTTTTCTTTATTGCCTCCATTTTGGTCTTCAAGTCTTGAACTGTTTCCTTTACCTGTTTGATTGCTTTTTCTTGGTTTTCTTGGGTATCTTTGAGGGATTTATGAAGTTTTTCTAACTTTCTGTTTGTCTTCTCTTCCATTTCTTTAAAGGAGTTTTTCCACATCCTGTTTAAGGACCTATATTATTTTCATAAGTTATGTTTAAAGTCTATTTCTTCTACTTCTTCTGGATTAGGGTGTTCAAGTCTTCCTGTTGCGTGTTCACTGGATTCTGGTGTTGTCATGTTCCTTTTCAGGTTCTTTGAGGGATTCTTGCATTAGCGCCTGCCCATCTCTTCCTTCAAATGCGGCCAGGTGAGTCTTGGAGTCTTGATCCAATCTTTGCTGTGACTGACTGTGTACTTGGGGGATTTTCTTGGTCTGCCCTCTCTTAGGACCTCTCAGCACTGGAGCTGGCTTTCAGATCCTCTCTGCCCTGAAGCAGGCTGTGCTGGTGGATATAAGGATCCCGCAGATGGAAAGGAGTGCTTGGGGGCAAGATGGGATGGGGTAACTAGAGAAAGCCAGTAGTCAGGGAAACACCCTGCTGAATGGTCAGAAGCATTTAGGGAAATGGAGGGGGCCAGTAATCTGTTCCTGGGACCGTCCAGCCGGGTGGGCACACACTTACCCCTCTGAATGGATCTCCTCAGTGCAGGAGCAGGAACTCTTGCTGGGCCAAGGACCTTGCAGACAAAAGGGCAGGATATGTTCTTTTTAAAGTGACTTAAATATTTTTTTTCTTTTTTTTTTCCATACATTGTTTTGTTTTATTTTTTCCATTCAAGAACATAATTAAAGATAAAAAATTTTTTTTTCCTTTCTTCCCCTTCTCCCGGTCCCCTCCCACTACCCCCCACCCCTCCTCCCTCCCCCTTCTTCCTTGAAAGAGGGCATGGTGCCCTGCCCTGTTGGAAGTCCAAGGCCCACCCCCAT